>JAHRHZ010000275.1:9431386-9524441 GCA_024137785.1 Ginglymostoma cirratum
TAACAAGGACACCAGAATTGAATACAATATTCTAAAAGTGGCCTAACTAATGTCCTGTACAGCTGCAACATGACTTCCCAAATCCTATACTCAATGCATTGACCAATGAAGGCAAGCATACCAAACACCTTCTTCATTATCCTATCTACCTGCGACTCCACTTTCAAGGAACTATGAACCTGCAATCCAAGGTCTCTTTGTTCAGCAACACTCCCCAGCACCTTACCATTAAGTGTATAAGTCCTGCACTGATTTGCCTTTCTAAAATGTAGCACCTCACATTTATCTAATTTAAACTCCATCTGCCACTCCTTGGCATTTCAACCCAAGGTCCCATTGTACTCTGAGGTAACCTTCTTCGCTGTCTACTACACCATGTTATCTGCAAACTTACTAACCATACCTCCTATATTCACATCCAAATCATTTATACAGATGACAAAAAGCAATGGGCCCAGCACTGACCCCAGTAGCACACCTCTGTCACAGGCCTCCAATCTGAAAAGCATACCTCCACCACCAGCCTCTGTCTCCTACCTTTGAGCCAATATTGTATCCGAACAACTAGTACTCCCTGTATTCCATGTGATCTAACCTTGTTAACAAGTCTATCATACAGAACCTTCTCGAACACCTTGCTGAAGTTCCTATAGACAACATCCACGGCTCTGCCTTCATCAACTCTTTTCGTCACTTCTACAAAAAAACTCGATCAAGTTAGTGGGGCACTATTTCCCATGCACAAAGCCATGTTGACTATCCCTAATCAGCCCTTGCCTTTCCAAATACATGTAAATTCTGTCCCTCAGAGTCCCTTCCAACAACTTGCCCACCACTAATGTCAGTCAATCGTTCCCTGGCTTTTCCTTATCACCTTTCTTAAACAGTGGCACCACATTAGCCAATCACCAGTATCTAGGCACCTCACTTGTGGCTATCGATGACAGAAATATCTCAGCAAGGAGTCCAGCAATCACTTCCCTGGCTTCCTACAAAGTTCAAGGGCATACCTGATCAGGTCCTGGGAATTTATTACCTTTATGCATTTTAACAAGTCAGGCACCTCTGTAATATGGATATTTTTCAAGATATTGCTATTTATTTCCCCAAGTTCTCTATCTTCCATATCCTTCCCCACAGTAAACACTGATGCAAAATACTCGTTTAGTATCGCACGCATCTCCTGTGGTTCCACATATATGGGAATCGGCGGCAAACTCTCTGCTGGTTGCAATCGTACCTGGAAGATAGGAAGGTGGTTGTGATTGTTGGAGATCAGTCATTTCAGCTCCAGGACATCTTTGTAGGAGTTCCTCAGGGTAGTGTCCTAGGCCTGACCATCTTCAGCTGCTTCATCAATGTTCTTCCCTCCATCTTAGGGTCAGAAGTGGGGATGTTCGCTGATGATGGCACAATGTTCAGCATCATTTGGGGCTCCTCATATACTGAAGCAGTCCATGTTCAAATGTAACAAGATCTGGTCAATATCCCAAGCTTGGGCTGACAAGTGGCAAGTAACAGTCGTGCCACACAAATGCTGGGCTATGACCACCACAAATAAGAGTCAATCTAAGCACCGCGTCTTGACATGCAATGGTGTTACCATTAGAAATCTCCAACTATCAATATCCCAGGGGTTACCATTGACCAGAAACTAACCTGGACTTGCCACATAAACACAGTGTGGCTACAAGAGCAGGTCAGAGACTAGGATGACTAACTCACCTCCTGACTCCCCAAAGCCTAGCGATCATCTACAAGGCACAAGTCAGGAGTGTGATGGAATACTCCCTACTTGTGTGGCTGGGTGCAATTTCAACAATACTCAAGAAACTTGACACCATCCAGACACTTGATTGGCACGACATCCACAAACATCCACTCCCTCCACCACTGACGCTTAGAAGGTGGATTGCAGCAGTTCAAGAAGGCAGCTCGCCACCATCTTCTCAAGGGCAACTAGGGACAGGGCAATAAATGCTGGCCAGCCAGCAATGCCGCATGCAATGAATGAATTAAAACAAAATGACGCCGTGGTAACAGGGAGTTATTCAAGTTTGGGGAGGGAGCAACAAGGAGTGTAGCAATTGTAGGGAATAGTATAGTGAGGAGGATGGAGAAGATGCAGTGGTTGAGGTCTGTGAAAGTACCAACAACATAGGTAGAATTAGGAAACAGGTTCTGTGCAGAAACTGAGGAGCTAGGCACTAAATCAAAATGCAGAATCTCAAAGGTTAGAATCTATTATTGCAACCACATGCAAATTGGCATAGGGTACATAAAATTAGAGAAATGGATTTAAAACTCAAAGACTGGTGAAGGAGAAGTGGGTTTCAGTTTATGGGCCACTGAAACCAGTGTTGGGGAATGTCAGGGATCTACCATTGGGACAGGCTATACCTGAACCATGCTTGGGGATAATGTTCTTGTGAACTGCATAATTGAGGAAGTAGGGAGAGCTTTAAAGTAAATTGTAGAGGCAAGGGATCAAATGTGGGAGGATGTGATGTGTCAAAAAATAGAGACAAGGTAAGAAAGGGAAATAGTAATTTGGGAAGTGAGGATCAGAGAATGGAAGGGGGGGCAGAGAAAAAAAACTAGTAATACACCAACATTCAAGATTACATGCTACAAACATAACAAAAAGACAAAATTAAAGGCTTCATATCTAAATATGTGTAACATTCATAACAAAGTAAACAAATAATGGACATTGGAACAAATTAATATAATCCAATAGCCTTTATGAAGACTTAGCTGCAGGATGCTAAAGATTAGGCCCTGAATATTAAGATGTATTCGGGAAGAATAGGTAGCACTGTTAATTAAAGAGTTCATAGGAAGCTATCAAGATAGTTTCTGAGAGCGGCACATTCTGGAAACAAACAAACGGCAGATTATGTTGAATGTGGCACCGTGTAATGTGAGAGTATTAATTAGTTACCTCAAATCAAGGGTATCTGATGTATCAGTAACCTTTAATAATCTTGCATTTTGCAAGGGTCAAGATTGGGTCGAAGGTTTGTGTTTTAAACTTAAATAAGGGCAACTATGTGAGCATGAAAGCTGATCAATCTAATGTGACTGGCCATACTAGGCTAGGTGATAGATCCGTAGTGACGTGGTGACAGGCATTTAGGGAGATATTTCAGAATAATATATCCCTGCTAGAATGACAATTTTTAAAAGGGGGATTCACCATCCATGATTAACTAAAGAAGTTAGTGAAAGCATCAAACTTAAGGAAAAAGCATAACTGTGCAAACAGGTCAGATAGTTGGTCAGAATATAAAGAACAGCGGAGAATGATTAAAAGATTAATCAGGAGGGTGAAATTAGAATATGACTGGAAGCTAGCTAGGAATGTAAAAACAGCAAAAGTTTCTACAGGTATTTAAAAAGGAAAAGAATTAGTAAAATGTGTGCTGGCCATTTAGAGAGTGAGAACGGGGAGTTAATGGTAGATAATAAGGAAATAGTAGATGAAATGAGCAAATATTTTGCTTCTGTCTTCTCTATAGAGGATATAAAAAATATTCCAGTAGGTGTAAATCAGGAGGTTGGAGAGAGAAAAGAACTTAATGAAATTATGATCACAAGGAAGTGATATTATGTAAACTGATAAACTGTGGGATGACAAGACTATGGGTTCAGATGGAATTCAGATGCTAATTTTCCAAAATTCCCTAGATTCCATTAGATTGCAGAGTGGAAAATATAACCCCTCTATTCAAGAAGGGAGGGATGCAGAAAACAGGAAACTATAAACCAGCTAGATTGACATCTGTCCTGGGGAAACTGTTAGAAGTGATCCTTCAAGAGATGATAACTGCTCACTGAGAAAGAACTCAAGATAATAAAGTAAAGTCAGCATGATTTTGTCAAACAGAAATCATATTTAACCAATTTATTGCTGTTCTTTGACAGAATAATATGCGCTGTGCTCAAAAGGGGAGCCTGTATTTTATTTGTTTCTCCGGCAGGCACTTGATAAGGGTGTCACATCAAAATTTATTGGGGAAAGGTTCATGGGTTGGGAGTAACTTATTAAGCCTGGCTAGGAGTCTGACTGGCAATAAACTGAAAGGATGCATAACAAGTCTTTGTCTAATTGACAGGAAGTGACAAGTGGAGTCACATTTTTGTTGGAATTTGAGGATAGAGCAAACAGGGGAGTGTGTGTGAGCTTGGGGTATCGCACTAATTGAAACAATCTTGGTTGAATTGCTATACTTTTAAATTAACATAATTTGAAGTTATTACTGTACCAAAATATTTAAGCTTTGTGAATATTTTTGAGTTAACAAGATTGACAAAAATATTGACAAAACCATCTGTTGAATTGCAGAATTTTTCATCTTTAATACAAGAGGTATTACTCAGTAACATGAGTTCCCTTTGCCTCTGCTGCCACCGAGATGATCCCCGAATCGGGAGCCACGTAACAGATGAGGGCAAGACCCAATTGTCCTTTCTGTGGTCCACCTAGATCAGGCAATAAATGGCTAAACCAGTTATCCGTTAGGTTGTTTCAAGTGTGCATCCTTTAGTGCTTGAAGGAGAATGATGAGAGCCTATGGTTAGAGAGAGAATAATGGGGAGCAGGACATAATGGATGGAAATGAGTATGCAATTGAACAGATTGGTACCTGCAGAAATATTATAGTGCAATGAGTTTAGACAGGTGGGATTCAAGTGTAGTTGTAAATTAGTTGGCAGTGAGGTAGGATGTCTTAGCGGGAAGCACCCTCGTATCTGACCTGGACACTCAGGGATCAACTCCCACTCCAAGACTTGATGACCAAGGAGTGATTGCCAGCTTGTACATCATTCTAGTTTACCCATGACCATGCTCCAGGCTCCATCTCAGAATACATGTGAAAAGTTAGCATCAGGAATTGTCCCCTACCACCACCCTCTAATCTGAATGGTTAATGTCAAGGCAATCAATAGGCATTGTGATGACCCCTGTAACACAGGAATCTGAAGGAAGGAGATGTGTCGAAAGAAAGAGTATTACTTTCTGGAGCCAACGCAGAAGGAAGTAGGGCTGGAAAAGGCTGGGGTTGTGTGTGGCTCATATAAAAGAAGGAAGTGATCAGAAAAGGTCTTACCTCGCGTGACTGCAGCCTTTCAGTCGTTTCAGCAGCGGGAGTCCGGAAGGAGGCGCGAGGGCAGCCTGGGAAGGTAAGCTTCTCCTTTAAAAAATTACCTCGTGAATAGGCGGAGTGCGCACTGAGCAGGAGCAGACACGGGACGGCTGAGTAAGTGAGGTAATATATTTGGGCGGTTGCTTTACCCGAAACACTATTAAGGTAGTGTCTCCCACCCATCCTCCTCCTCTAACCAAAAAGGTTCTGAGCGCCGATTTGGTAAGTTACTAGTGTTTTTTTTCCAATAGTCTGTTTTTAGAATTCAGAACAATGAGAATGGATGCAAGGGCAGTTGCATGCTCCTCCTGCAGGATGTGGGAGGTAAGGGTCACCACTAGTGTCCCTGCTGACTTCATCTGCGGGAAGTGCACCCAACTCCAGCTCCTTAGAAACCGCGTTAGGGAACTGGAGCTGGAGCTGGATGAACTTCAGATCATTCGGGAGGCAGAGGGGGTGAGTGAGAGGAGTTACAGGGAGGTAGTCACATCTCAGGTACAGGAAAAAAGTAGATGAGTTACAGTCAGGGGACGGAAAAGGAACAGGCAGACAGTGCAGGGATCCCCTGTGACCGTTCCCCTCAATAACAGGTATACCGTTTTGGATTCTGTTGAGGGGGACGACTTACCAGGGGTAAGCCATGGGGTACAGGTCTCTGGCGCAGAGTCTGTCCCTGTTGCTCAGAAGGGAAGCGGGGAGAGGAGGAAAGCATTAGTCATTGGGGACCCCATAGTTAGGGGGACAGATAGGAGATTCTGCGGGAACGGGAGAGACTCGCGGTTGGTGTGTTGCCTCCCAGGTGCCAGGGTCCATGATGTCTCGGATCATGTTTTCGGGATCCTTAAGGGGGAGGGGGAGCAGCCCCAAGTCGTGGTCCACATAGGCACCAACGACATAGGTAGGAAAAAGGACGGGGATGTAAGGCAGAAATTCAAGGAGCTAGGGTGGAAGCTTAGAGCTATAACGAACAGAGTTGTTATCTCTGGTTTGTTACCTGTGCCACGTGCTAGCGAGGCGAGAATAGGGAGAGAGAGCAGTTGAACTCGTGGCTACAGGGATGATGCAGGAGGGAGGGATTCAGATACCTGGATAATTGGAGCTCATTCTCGGGTAGGTGGGACCTCTACAAACGGGATGGTCTGCACCTGAACCAGAGGGGTACCAATATCCTTGGGGGGAAATTTGCTAATGCTCTTCGGGAGGGTTTAAACTAGTTCAGCTGGGGAATGGGAACCTGACTTGTAGCTCCAGTGTACAGGAAGTTGAGAGTAGTGAGGTCACGAATAAGGTTTCAAGGTCGCAGGAGTGTACCAGCAGGCAGAAAGGTGGTTTGAAGTGTGTCTACTTCAACGCCAGGAGCATCCAGAATAAGGTGAGCGACCTTGCAGCATGGTTTGGTACCTGGGACTTTGATGTTGTGGCCATTTCGGAGACATGGATAGAGCAGGGACAGGAATGGTTGTTGCAGATTCTGGGGTTTAGATGTTTCAGTAAGATCAGGGAAGGTGGTAAAAGAGGGGGAGGTGTGGCATTGTTAGTCAAGGACAGTATTATGGTGGTAGAAAGGACGTTTGATGAGGACTCGTCCACTGAGGTAGTATGGGCTGAGGGTAGAAACAGGAAAGGAGAGGTCACCCTGTTGGGAGTTTTCTACAGGCCTCCGAATAGTTCCAGAGATGTAGAGGAAAGGATAGCAAAGCTGATTCTGAATAGGAGCGAAAGGAACAGGGTAGTTGTTATGGGGGCTTTAACTTTCCAACTATTGACTGGAAACGCTACAGTTCAAGTACTTTAGATGGGTCAGTTTTTGTCCAGTGTGTGCTGGAGGGTTTCCTGACACAGTATGTAGATAGGCCAACAAGAGGCGATGCCACATTGGATTTGGTACTGGGTAATGAACCAGGCCAGGTGTTAGATTTGGAGGTAGGTGAGCACTTTGGTGATAGTGACCACAATTCGGTCACGGTTACTTTAGCAATGGAAAGGGATAGGTATATACCACAGGACAAGAGTTATAGCTGGGGGAAAGGCAATTATGAGGCGATTAGGCAAGACTTAGGATGCATAGGATGGGGAAGGAAACTGCAGGGGCTGGGCACAATTGGAATGTGAAGCTTGTTCAAGGAACAGCTACTGCGTGTCCTTGATAAGTATGTACCTGTCAGGCAGGGAGGAAATGGTCAAGCGAGGGAACCGTGGTTTACTAAGGAAGTTGAATCTCTTGTCAAGAGGAAGAAGGAGGCTTATGTAAAGATGAAATGCGATGGCTCAGTTAGGGTGCTTGAGAGTTACAAGTTAGCCAGGAAGGACCTAAAGAGAGAGCTGAGAATAGCCAGGAGGGGACATGGGAAGTCTTTGGCAGGTAGGATCAAGGAAAATCCTAAAGCTTTCTATAGGTATGTCAGGAATAAAAGAATGACTAGAGTAAGATTAGGGCCAGTCAAGGACAGTAGTGGGAAGTTGTGCGTGGAGTCTGAAGAGATAGGAGACGCGCTAAATGAGTATTTTTCATCAGTATTCACACATGAAAAAAACAATGTTGTCGAGGAGAATACTGAGATACAGGCTATTAGACCAGACGTGATTGAGGTTCATAAGGAGGAGGTGTTAGCAATCCTGGAAAGTCTGAGAATAGATAAGTCCCCTGGGCCAGATGGGATCTATCCTAGGATTCTCTGGGAAGCCAGGGAGGAGATTGCAGAGCCTTTGGCTTTGATCTTTTTGTCATCATTGTCTACAGGAATAGTGCCAGAAGACTGGAGAATAGCAAATGTTGTCCCCTTGTTCAAGAAGGGGAGTAGAGACAACCCTGGTAATTATAGACCAGTGAGCCTTATGTCGGTTGTGGGTAAAGTGTTGGAAAGGATTATAAGAGAGAGGATTTATAATCATCTAGAAAGGAATAACTTGATTCGGGATAGTCAACACGGTTTTGTGAAGGGTAGGTCATGCCTCACAAACCTTATTGAGTTCTTTGAGATGGTGATTAAACAGGTGGATGAGGGTAAAGCAGTTGATGTGGTGTATATGGATTTCAGTAAAGCTTGATAAGGTTTGATAAGGTTCCCCACGGTAGGCTATTGCAGAAAATTCAGAGGCATGGGATTGAGGGTGATTTAGCGGTTTAGATCAGAAATTGGCCAGCTGTAAGAAGACAGAGGGTGGTTGTTGATGAGAAATGTTCATCCTGGAGTTCAGTTACGAGTGGTATACCGCAAGGATCTGTTTTAGGGCCACTGCTGTTTGTCATTTTTACAAATGACCTGGATGAGGGCGTAGAAAGATGGGTTAGTAAATTTGCGGATGACACTAAAGTCGGTGGAGTTTTGGATAGTGCGGAAGGATGTTGCAGGTTACAGAGGGACATAGATAAGTTGCAGAGCTGGGCTGAGAGGTGGCAAATGGAGTTTAATGCGGAAAAGTGTGAGGTGATTCACTTTGGAAGGAGTAACAGGAATACAGAGTACTGGGCTAATGATAAGATTCTTGGTAGTGTGGATGAGCAGAGAGATCTCGGTGTCCATGTGCATAGATCCCTGAAAGTTGCCACCCAGGTTGATAGCGTTGTTAAGAAGGCCTACGGTGTGTTAGGTTTTATTGGTAGAGGGATTGAGTTTTGGAGCCGTGAGGTCATGTTGCAGCTGTACAAAACTCTGGTGCGGCCGCACTTGGAGTATTGCGTACAGTTCTGGTCACCGCATTATAAGAAGGATGTGGAAGCATTGGAAAGGGTGCAGAGGAGATTTACCAGGATGTCTGTTATGGAGGGAAGGTCTTATGAGGAAAGGCTGAGGGACTTGAGGCTGTTTTCATTAGAGAGAAGAAGGTTAAGAGGTGACTTAATAGAGACAAACAAGATGATCAGAGGATTAGATAGGGTGGACAGTGAGAGCCTTTTTCCTCAGATGGTGACGGCTAGCATGAGGGGACATAGCTTTAAATTGAGGGGTGATAGATATAGGACAGATGTCAGAGGTAGATTCTTTACTCAGAGAGTAGTACGGGCATGGAATGCCTTGCCTGCAGCAGTTGTAGACTCACCAACTTTAAGGGCATTTAAATGGTCATTGGATAAACATATGGATGATAATGGAATAGTGTAGGTTAGATGGGCTTCAGATTGGTTTCACAGGTCGGTGCAACATCAAGGGCCGAAGGGCCTGTACTGCGCTGTAATGTTCTATGTTCTATAAGTAGTCTTTGGAATTGAAACAGTGGGAGCAGCAAGGTCACATGATGACAAAATCAGGTGGGGGGGCTGTGAATGTAGTTTAGAGATCTTTTGAAAAGTATTTCACATGAAGTTCTAATTGTCAATGAGGCCAACTCTAATTACCGTTGAAGATGATAGTGAGCCCATCCTTCTCTACCAATAACCTCCATGTGGTATAGGTACACTGTGCTCATTAGGAAGGGAGTTCCAGAAGTTTGACCCAGCAACAGCAAAGAAATAGTTCCATGTCAGAATGGTATGTGACACGATTGGTTGTCACGTTACCGTGCAGTTGCTACCCTTGTCCTTTCAGGTGGCAGAAGTCATACATTTGAAAGGTGTTGTTGAAGGAGCTTGGGTGAGTTGCTATAGCGTATCTTGTATGAAGTGTGAGTCATTGGTGGCATAAGTGATCATTTAAGTGGTGGATAGGGTACTTATAAACTGGGGTGCTTTGTCCTGAATGGCGTTGATCCTATTGAATGTTGATGGAGCAGTGCTCATCCAGTTAACCAGAGTCCTGACTTGTGCATCATAGACAGAGGACAGACTTTGGGAGTTAGGAAGTGACAGGATTCCTAGTCTTTAACCACCTCATGTGGCTGCAGTCTCTTTATAGTTGGTTCAGTTCAGTTTTGGGTGATGGTAACCCCAGGATATTGATAATGGGAATTCCTGTGATGGTAACGCCCCGTAGAATAATAGAAGATAGTTCAATTCACTCTTGTTAAAGATGCTCATGCATAAGACATGAACTTTACTTGCCACTTGCCAGCCCACATCTGAAAATTGCCCAGGTCTTCCTGCATATGGGCAAGGCTATTTCAGTATCTGAGGGGTTACAAATGATGTAAAACACTATGCAATTATCAAAGAACATACCCACTTATTTTGAAAGGCAGTTATTGATGAAGTAGCTAAAAATATTTGGGGTTAGGATACAATTCTGAAGAACTCTTACAGTCATGTCCTGGGACCAGTACCCACGCCATTTTCTTTCACGCTCCGAACAGTGGAGATTTTTCTTCCAATTTCCATTGACGCCAGTTTTGCTCGGGTTCCTTGATGTTGCACTCAACCAAATGTAGTCTTAATGTCAAGGGCAGTCACCCTTACCTCACCTTTGGAATTCAACTCTTTTGTCGATCTTTAGACCTAAGGCTGCAACCAGTTTGGGACCTGGCTAGCTCAGGTCAAACCAACAATGAGAATCAGTGAACGGGTCATTGCTGTATAAATGCCACTCAGTGATATCAACAGTGCTAACATCACTTTACTGATGATCAGAAGCAGAAGAAGAGGACGAGATACTTAAGAATCTTATTAATGTGTGCATTAAAAAGCTTGTTCAATGTCTTTAAGCTTTTAGCCTAACTGCTGTGTGGTTTCATTTTGTCATGTAAAAGCTCAATGTTGCCGTGTGAACAAAAACTAATGAAGTTTTATGCAAGACATTGAGGCAACTGCATCACTTAGTAAGTCACTAGTAAGCAAAATAATTGGTTTGTACACTCCTTTTTGAGTCTATCAAACATTTATGCAGACTACCTTAATTAATCTGGTGACAGCGGCATTTGCTTTTTGGTGGTTTTAGGCGTGTCCCTGTAGAAAGGGATTCAAGCTTGGATACAGGTCTGCGGGCACCGATGGTCTGCTGTAACCCCAAACTATTTTTCATTAATTGGGAAAGAGTAGAGGCAGGGTGATTTTTTTACAAAATGTGTTAATGAGATATGGATATCGCAGGCTAGCATTTATTACCCTATTTGTAGAGTCACACAGTCCTAGAGCAATACAGGATGGAAACAAACCCTTCGGTCCAACTCATCCATGCTGATTAGATATCCTAAATTAATCTAGTTCCATTTGCCAGCGTTTGGCCCATATCCCTCTAAACCCTTCCTAATCACATACCCATCCAGATGCCCTTGAAATGTTGTAATTATACCAACCCCCATCACTTCCTCTGGCAGCTCATTCCATACACGCACTACCCTTTGCATGAAAAAGTTGTCCCTTAGGTCTCTTTTAAGTCTTTCCCCTCTCACCTTAAACCAATGCACTGTCACCACCCTCCTCCAGGAAAAAAACTTGTCTAATCACCCTATTCATGCTCCTCGTGATCTTATAAACCTCTATAAGGTCACCCCTTTGCCACTGATGCTCCAGGGAAAATAGTCCGAGCCTCTCCTCCCAAAGCTCAAACCCTCCAACTCTGGCAACATCCTTGTAAATCTTTTCTGAACCTTTTTAAGTTTCACAACAGCCTTCCTTTAGCAGGCTATAGGGTTAGGGTTAGGGTTAGGGTTCACAGTACTCCATATGTGACCTAACCAATGTCCTGTACAGCCACAACACGAGCTCCCAACTCCTATACTCAATGCACTGACCAATAAAGGTGAACATACCAAACACCTTCTTCACTGTCCTGTCTACCTGGGACTCCACTTTCAAGCAACTTTGAACCTGCACTCTGAGCCCTCTTTGTTCAGCAACACTCCCCAATAAGCGTATACGTCCTGCCCTGATTTGCCTTTCCAAAATGCAGCACCTCACATTTATCTAATTTAAACTCCACCTGCCACTCCTCGGCCGATTGGGTTGTCCTGAAGAACATAGAACATAGAGTACAGCACAGTACAGACCCTTCAGCCCACGATGTTGTGCCGAACTTTTACCCTAAACCTAAGGTCTATCTAACCTCCACCACTACCTTATACTATCATCCATATGCCTTTCTAATAGCCGCTTAAATGCCCCTAATGAGGCCGACTCCACTACCCTCTCTGAAAATGCATTCCACGCCCCCGGCCACTCTCTGAGTAAAGAACCTACCTCTGACATCTCCCCGATATCTACCTCCACCCACTTTAAAACTATGTCCCCTCGTAAAAGCTACCTCCATGGTAGGAAAAAGTCTCTAGCTGTCTACTCTATCTATACCTCTGATCATTTTGTACACCTCTATCAAGTCACCTCTCATCCTTCGTCTTTCTAAAGAGAAAAGCCCTAGCTCTCTCAACCTTTCCTCGTAAGACCTCCCCTCCGTTCCAGGCAACATCCTGGTAAATCACCTCTGCACCTTTTCTAACGCTTCCACATCTTTCCTGGAATGAGGTGACCAGAACTGGACACAATACTCCAGATATGGCCGAACCAGGCTTTTGTATAGAATGTGGTAGCGAGCTGCTTTCTTGTACCACTGCAACCCTTGGAATGCAGGAATAACCACAGTACTGTTACAAAGGATTTTGAACCAGCAACAGTGAAGGAACAGTGATTTAGTTCCAAATCAGGATGGGTGTGATTTGATCTCTTTCTACCAATTTCAATTTTAATTATTTGCCGATGAGACGAGAGTGAATTCAGATGCTGTTTTTTATTTTCTGGTTAAGAATTTGCCCTTTCACTGGCTTTAGGACTTTTAATTCCTCTTTCAATAAGGAATTCACAGAGAAAGAAGATTGGAAGGCAGCTAGCTGTCGCTGGAGATTTTCTAGTACAGTACCTCCTGAAAGCAGAAAGAAAGAGAGAGAGGTGGAGAGGTAGAAAGGTTTTTTTAATACTTTCATTTTCCAGACTGGGTTGTTCTCTGCTGCACTGTTCATGGTACCCTGGTCAGGAACCAATCAGAATGCTGTTGTTAAGCTGTTTTCCTCCTTGGTTCAAATCCATTGGGCTCCCTGCTGTCTGCTTTTTGTTCTCACTGTTCCAGTGAGATACAAATTCCAGTGAGGTACAAATACAATTTTGTATACACCTTACAATGTGCTCCAGTGAAAATGATTTATAAAACTGCAGCCATCTCCTTGGTTTAAAGCAGACTTCCCTGTTTTTCATCCAAATTCTACAAGAAAGGCAAGCGAAAGATATGGGGCTGAGTCTCATGTGTTTGCGCTAAGACGTTTTTGTGTTGTTGGTGGCATTCTCACTGTGAGGCCCAGTGAGTTTTCTTAACCGATCTTACCAAACGCACCTCACTAATTAATTACCTTGCTGTTTAGTGACTCTCGCGCCTGATTTCCATCCCAGTTTACCATGTGCCATTCCTGGAACAAGTTGTCACTGTCAGGATCTGCCAGGATTCACTGTCACCCCCTGTGCCTGTGCCTCTTTGAAAAGCCCGTTGTGTACCAGGACTAGCACTGTCATTCCGGAACTGCCCTGCACAGTTGCTGACATTTGCCTTGGTGATGGTGGGGTGGGGATGGTGGTGGAGGGTGGTGTGGTGGTGACTGGGGGGTGTGCGAGGAATTGGCAGCTGCTTTCTGGGCAGGCTCCTAAAGGTCCTGCTGGATGGTGTGATGCAGACGTGGGATTTTCCCTTTCCCAGGACCATGGATGGAAGCCATTGCACCAGGCTATACCAGCCCGATCCAAGGATGCCACCCTGTGTAAAGCAGTTTCAGCCAACTGGAGGGATGCCCAGTGCTCTAGGAGGAAGGTCAATGCCCTTCTCCAATCTGCTAGGGTGAGTTCTCTCCAATACCACACACTCACTCTATTTCTGCTACTACACCTACCTCCCACCAAGGCTCATGCTCTACCACTCTCCTTAACGCCTTTATCATCTTTCCCATGCACCTTGACCACACTTATCCCGGACACCAGTCAACCTGCATGCCTTCAGCAATTGCTTGCTCACACACTTGTGAGACGTCCCCACCAATATGAACAGTAACAGCTGTATCACCCACAATACTTACATCTCCCATAATGCCTGCCTTTTTCTCTTTCCAGGGAGAAAACAGACCACAATAGAACCGGAAGAGGGTGATGAGCCGCCCAGTGTTCAGCTCCTCTTCTCTTATAAGGAGAGGTTTGTGACACTGACCACCCAGAGCAGGCCCTGGTATTGAAAGCTGTCCTTGCCTTACTTTGCTGGGAGTCTCTGAGATATGTTAAAATTAGAGTTAAAGTTGGCATCATAAAATGATGCCAACTTTAAGGACATTTAAATGGTCGTTGGATAAACATATGGATGATAATGGAATAGTATAGGTTAGATGGGCTTCAGGTTGGTTGCACAGGTCGGCAGAACATCAAGGGCCAAAGGGCCTGTACTGCGCTGTAATGTTCTATGTTCTATGTTTGTGCCCCTTGTGACTTGACTGAGGTCTGCTGACAACAAAAGCAAGTGTCCTGCCTTTTTGGCTATGCTAACGGCATGGCAAGGCAACTGTAAACGGCATGGCGAGATAACAAACATTTTTTTAGCCTGGTATCTCTGTCTGAGGGGGCTAGCTGTAAAAAGGGAAGGCAAGGGATTGCAAGGCAAGAATGCTGTGAGCATCTTGATAGGGTCAAGTGAGAACTCTGAGACTGAGTGAAGACCCTAGAAGTGCAGCCCGGTGCAGTCCAGGTGGTGTGCCCCTGACCGTATAGTGTCCTTGCTGTGGTTGACTCTTAACTGCCCTCTGGGCAATTAGGGATGGACACTAAATGCTGCCTAGCTAGCGACGCCCTCATCCTGTGAATGAATAAAGGACCTTTGCAAAAATACATCCCGATGCAGCCAAGGTGCAATGTTGAAGTGCAGGAGTGTCCTGTGGGTGGATCGGAGATGTGTCATGAGGGTTCTTAGAGTCTGCCACATGTCGGATGCCAATATCTGTGGACATGAAATGCATGTGGCAAGTGCCCATGTATCATGCCCTGAGATGTTGATGCCCAGTGTTCCACATGGATCAAACAGCAAGCTGAATTCACCCAGTGATCACTCTGGTTTCCTTGTCGCATTTTCCCATCATTTAGTTTGTTGGTGAGTTTGTGAAAATAAGAGGCCGAATATTAAATAGGTGAGTTGTGGTGTTAAGAGAATGTTTAACCACCAATCGGTATTTTGCCACTGCCTACTGAGGATCTCGTCATGCCACTTGTGAAAAGCAGAAGAGATGATGCATAAAATGATGTTTTAACGTCAAGATGTGCCTCACTGCATGTGTTGCTCTAGTCTGCGACACACTTTGTTATAGCCCACATCACTCACTTGCCTGTATGATTTCACAGGGCCTAACACGCCTCCACCCCTTAGGATAGATGGATGGCATTTCAAAAATTCATCACAACGTTAGTAACACATAGACAACAGAGAATTAAATTTAAGTCCTTATTCTCCCCTTAAATAGATTTCATAGAACTTTTTAACATCTTTTGAATCCTTATTTCATCATTTTATATTTGGGACAAGGCAATTACAATCTCATTATCCTTGCAAACAATCTTTACACAAAATGGTGGAATCAATAAACTCCCCTTAAACTTTGAAGGGAAGCAATGGTTTAGTGGCAATGTCATTGGACTAACAATTCATTATCCCAGGCTAAAGTTCTGGGTGATTGGAATACCAATATGGCAGATGGTGAAATGTGAATTCAATAAAAATATAAAAATTAGAAGCTGATCTAATGGTAACGACCAATAGTTATAAAAGCCCATCTGGTTCACTGTTGTTCTTTAGAAAAGAGAATCTGCTGTCTTTACATGGTTGGCCTACATGCGACTCTTAACTGCCCTCTGAAGTTGTCCAGCAATCCACTCAGATCCAGGGCAATAAATATTGGCCCAGCCATGAAACCCATATCTCATGAATTAATGACAAGAACTTGCATTTCAAGTTTTGAACTTTCCAGCAAAATATATTACTCAGAAGCAGGAAATTCTGTTAGCTCTGTGCCCAGAGTCTCTTACTTAACATAAAAACAATGCTAATTTAGGTTAACGGCACTCTCTATATCCCAATTCTTCACTCAAAACAGAAAGCATACTTCATTTGGTTCCGCAGTGAATTCTTCTGTGTCAATGTCAAAAACTATATTCAGTTAACCTGGCCCCAGATCAATTAGAGGCGTTGGATTCTCCCTGTGATTCTAATTCAAATAAATACTCTAGCATTCCTGCTTCAACAAAGTCATTCTCAAGGCATAAACTAGAAATATTTCCCACATATTTGGTGCGTTTCCCAACTCGCAGCTGCAGTTGCTTGTTTTGTCAGAGTTGTTTCACTAATATCTGCTTCCTCAAATTGGAAGGGAAACCTGGTTACTGAAGTAACTGATCAGTATTTGTATTAAACAACAGACCTTGGAGCATCTATTGTTCTGAACCATCACATCAAACTCAAAATCCATTTTCAGAAGCCCATTTTCCATCTGTTGTTTTAAGCTCCATATGTCCCTTGTCTCAGAAGCAACAGCATTTAAATGTCTGACCCTTTTATTTCATGCAAGTCTTTCAAATCCTTTTGTTCATCAAACTGAAAATCAGTGCAACAATTAATGTGAGGAATTTGAATCTCAGTTGCTTTAAGTTTGATGACTCTGATTGGATGTTAATTTCTTGCACCTCAAAGTCAATGCATTTTCTACTTTATCAGAATGTCTGCCCTCATCATCATCATCAGCAGCTGAAAATTCCTGCACTTCATTCCCCTATCTCAAACACTCTGGGAAATAGGTCCCTGACAGATCCGAAATAAAAGCTGAAAGAACTGTTGATGCTCAGTTCTAAGGAAGCGTCACTGGACCTGAAATGTTAACTCTGATTCCTCTGCACAGATGCTGCCAGACCTGCTGAGATTTTTCAGGAATTTCTATTTTATCTCTGACAGATCTACATTAGACTGTAAAAGGGAATTTCAATTTTTTGCGTTCTATTAGTTGTGTAACAGTAGGCTGCTTATCCTCAGTCTCCCGTTCACTGGTCAACACTGTCATTTCCAGAGGCCAGTGCAAAAGATCTGGACGAGGTGTAGCTAAGGAGATTGTTAAAGGATCTTAAAGCTGATTTGTGATATTATGTTCATTTCATTGAACAGAATTTACCTGCATTTCCTTGTTCTCCCATACATGAGGCAAAATCACTGCTTCCTGAATGCCACAATCACAATTTAAACCTGATAGTATCAATGAATCTGACATAGAAGTGTACCATTTTCTCCTAACTGAACAAAATTCTGTAGTCTATCTTCTGTTATGACATTAAATATTGAAGGCCTTTTACGTTCCTATCCATCAGCATGGATGGTTTCTCCCCATCAGCAACTCTGCTAGAGCTATCCCTGTAGTTGCATGCAGGGTGGTCCTATAATCAAACAGGAACTGGGACAGTTTATTATCTAGTGAAGCTGTAGGCTGTTTCTTTGAACCCGCCTTCAACATTTAGACTGCTCTTTCCACCAGACCATTGGACAATGGATGGTATGGAGTTGTCCAAATATGCCAAACGCCATTCAACTTTTGGAAACACTCGATATCCCTGCTGGTAAATGATTCCCATGTTTCAAACAGAGGTGATCTCTCTATTACAGCACGAGTTTTCTTCTGAAATAACGAACAACCTACTGAATAGTTCTTCAAAACTCTGGTATGGATATTAAAGGAGCTGGTTTAATAACATATTAGGGTTTTGCATGTATGGCATGCTTTACAGCACTGCCTCACATCCTGATTAAATTTGTGCCAGGTGAAATACCTGTACATCAAAGTTTGAGTCTTTCATATTCCTATCCTGCCAGGGAAATTCCATGTGCTACTCAAAATATTTTTGCATTTTATGTGGGCTCTGATAAACAACTGCACATTCCTCATCCACAAGCCTGTGAGAATGTCTCCACTCCATGTCCATTTTTAATGCAATAGCATTCTGGAATCCCTTTAGTCTCAGTTTCAGTGTGAGCTGTCTGTGCTAACTTATTAATTCAGGATCTGCATTGCCAGATTCTATCAGTGAAAATATGCTAATTCCTTCTTTTCAATTATCCTCATCATCGATGAATGTTTTGGTTACTCTAACATCTGCCTGTTGTATTATTTTGACCTGGATGGCCATTGTTTAGCCATTGCTGTAGTTATCACACACAATGGAGAAATACCTGCAATTTGATCCTGTTACTGTTCTGCCTGCTCGAACTCCCTCGTGCTTTCTGTGATTACAGGTGAAGTTATCATCTTCACTCCAGCTAAATCATTACCCAGTGTCCATTCAACCCTGGGCAATTTCTTAACTTCTCCTAAGTGACTGGTCCAGATAACCAGTCACACAGTAACTGCACTTTGTATGATAGAACTGAAATTTTCTTCCCACTTATTGTCTATACTAACACTTTGGCTTTCATTGAACTTTCTGGAGGGAGAACTAGATCTTTCACCAGTAAAACATTTTGAGTAGCTCCCTGTGTTCCTTTATACAGTTTTCAGTTTAGCTGCATCATTTAAAGTAAAAAGAGTTACCTTCCCTTTTGATAAAATCCCTTGGTATCTCTCAGCTACCTTATTCATATCACTTGTGCTCACAGCAGTTTTTACCTCCAGTTCCCTGGTTGTGGTTGAAGTTATAAATGATTTGGATGTAAATATAGGAGGAATGGTTAGTAAGTCTGCGATGACACAAAAATTGGTGGTTTTACGGACATCAAAGAAAGTTACCTCAGAGTACAACGAGACCTTGATCAGTTGGTCCGAGGAGTGGCAGATGGAGTTTAATTTAGATAAATGTGAGGTGTTGCATTTTGGTAAGGCACATCAGGGCAGGACTTATACACTAAACAATAGGGACCTAGGAAGTGTTGCTAAACAAAGAAATCTTGGGGTGCGGGTTCATAGTTCTTTGAAAGTGGACATACAGATAAACAGGGTCACGAAGAAGGCATTTGGTACAATTGCTTTTACTGGTCAATGCACTGAATGTAGGAGTTGGGATGTCATGTATCAGTTGTACGGGACATTGGTTCGGCCACTTTTGGAATACTGCATTCAAGTCTGGTCTCCCTGCTGTAGGAAAGATGTTGTTAAACTTGAAAGGATTCAGAAAGATTTACAAACATGTTGCCAGGGTTGGAGTATTTGAGCTACAGGAGGGGCTATTTTCCCCTGGAGTGTTGGAGGCTGAGGGGTGACCTTATAGAGGTTTAAAAACATCATGAGGGGCATGGATAGGGTGAATAGTCAAGGTCTTTTCCCCAGGGAGCAGAGTCCAAAACTCGAGGGTATAGTTTTAAGGTGAGATCAGAAAAATTTAAAAAGGACCTGAGGGTCAACTTTTTCATACTGACGGTGTTCATGTCTGGAATAAGCTGCTAGAGGAAGTGGTGGAGGATGGTACAATTATAACATTTAAAAAGCATCTGGATGGATATATGGTAGAAAGGGTTTAACAGAATATGGGTCAAATGCTGGCAAATGAGATGAGATTAATTTAGGATATCTGGTCAGCATGGATGTGTTGGACCCAAAGGTCTGTTTCTGTGCTGTGCTGTAGTTTGATCCATAGATCTTCCTAGTTATTTGCCTTCCTTTTACTTTTCCATCCTCTATCCTTCTTACGGGAAGGGTGGAGTAAAGATCTTGTTCCACACGCCAGCTCATAATCATCATCCTTTACTGCTGCTGGTCTGGCAGTTGCAACCCTTTGGTCTTCAACATTGGTTCTTATTACAAAAGGAACCAAGTTTTTAAAAGTTCTTCTAAAAGAATGGTCTCTCGGAGAATTTCACACAAGTTCAGCTCCTAACGTTTGAAACCATCGAAATTACTTTGTTTAGCCCTTTGAAATTCACTGCAGGGTTGTCCAAACTTTTGCATGTATGCTTTTGGAACTGACTCATACGCATCCTGTATATATTTATTTAATAATTCCTAGAAACTTCCCATGACAATAAATTTCCAGTGCACTACTTGTCAACTTGCTCTGCATGAGCAACGTCCATTTTATTTTGGCCAACTGTCTCGGTATTGTACTCAAGCAGTATTCTCCCTTAGTTCAGAACCCATTGGGGTCCATGGGGCGCACTTTTTGCTCTCGCTGTTTCAGGGAAAGCAACCTTGTATGCAACTCAAATGTACCCCTGTAAGCATGAATAGTGCTGAATAAAAACCAAAAGAACTGCGGATGCTGTAAATCAGGAACAAAAACAAAAGTTGCTAGAAAAGCCCAACAGGTCTGGCAGCATCTGTGAAGGCAAAAAAGAGTTAATGTTTTGGGTCCGGTGAGCCTTCCTCAGAACGAATGGTGGCTGGGAAATGTCAGTTTATATGCAGAAAATAGGGAGGTGGGTTGGGTAGGGAGTATGTGATAGGATAGAGCCCAAAGAGAGAGAAAGACAGTTGGACAGACAAAGGAGTTGCTAACAATCAGGCCGGGAGGGTGGATAGTTGTTAACGGGGACTGTTAGTGACTAACAACAGGGGGTATGTAATGGCAGGCTATGTGATAACAAGGTCTGGTGTGTGGGACAGGGGGCTGGGACATGGGGAAGTTTAGGCCCTAAAATTATTGAACTCAAAATGGAGTCTGGAGGGCTGCAGGGTCCCCAGGTGGAAAATGAAATGTTGTTCTTCCAGTTTGCATTGGGCTTTGCTGGAAATAGTGCCGAATAGTGCTGAATCTTGTAATGGGCTGGTAAAGGTTGGATTGTGTCAGAGCCCTTGCTGACTTTTCATTACTTTTATCAGTTTTGGTTTGAAGCTGTGAACTAGGAATTGTGGGCTAAAGATGACTTTTAGACTGTGGGAAACACCTGGAGGTAAAAGGAAAAGAGCAGACCAAACAAGCTTTAGTTTATTTGCGAGGCAAGGTCTGGACATTGATTGCAGGCTATTTCTTGATTAGAAGTAGAGATACAACCCTTGGAGGAGCATTGTGTTTAAACAGATAGCAGACACTGGCTATTAACGAGGTCAGCACCTAGGATCTGGGTTCATATACTCAAGCAGATGGCAGACACTAAACAGTAACTGAGGCTCCAGGAGAACACAGTCCATCTCTCAGGGAAGATCAGAGTTGAATGTGTTCCCCCCCACCCACCCTGTGTGCCCCCGCACCCCCCCTAAAAAGCAACTTCTTTCCCCCTCTCCGGGAGAAGAGTTTGGCTGCTGACAACACAGCGTTAAGGTCCAAGAGCTCCCTGTGTAACCTTCCTCACCAGCTTTCACAAGGCCAAAGAGCAGACAGCAGAGTTAGAAATACCACTTTTCTTTGAGTGAACTGAAAAAGGTGACCCAGATTGACATTTCCAAAAAAAAAAGCAACAAAACAGACCATATCTCCACTTGTGAAATAACATATCATGAAAGCTATTTAATTCATCTGGCCAGTTTTGTTATTTACCTGTATTTATCCCTCAACTGTCTGTCTTTTGTGGGAATGAAAGCTGAAAACAAAAGTTTTGGATTTAAAGCACAGACATTAATTAGATTATCTTATTGTTTGATTTCTCCTCTGCTAGTTATTGTATAAGTAATTTAAGATACAAAAAAAAACTGGTGTCTGGGATTGGTTATTCACAAGCCCAGTTAGGAACCTTGGACTAACTATTGATGGTCTTTGAAGATTTTAATTTTACTGTGTTGTACAGAGGTGGAAAGACAGATCTAGTTCAGCTGTCCGTCTTTACATTGTAAGAAATTGTCTTGCTTTTTGTGGACAGGACGTAGCTGGGCAATTTGCTCACTGGCATCAGGTAGATGCCAGCGCAATATTGTTCTGGAACAACTTGGCTAAGAACATGGTGAGTTGTAGAGCACAAGTCTTCAATGCTATTGAAGTAATTCCCTGGGTGGGAAATTTGCTAGTGCTATTCAGGTGGATTTAAACTAGCTCAGCAGGGGCATGGGAACCTGTAGTGTAGTTCCAGTACACAGGAGGATGAGAGTAGGGAGGACATGGACAGGATTTCACCGTCACAGGAGTGTGCTGGCAGACAGCAAGCTGGTTTGAAGTGTGTCTACTTCAACGCCAGGAGTATCCGGAATAAGGTAGGTGAGTTTGCAGCATGGATAGGTACCTGGGACTTCGATGCTGTGGCCATTTCGGAGACGTGGATAGAGCAGGGTCAGGAATGGATGTTGCAGGTTCCAGGTTCCAGGGTTTAGATCTTTCATAAGGATCAGGGAAGGTGGTAAAAGAAGGGGAGGTGTGGCTTTGTTAGTCAAGGACAGTATAACGGTCGCTGAAAGAACTTTTGACGAGGACTCGTCTACTGAGGTGGTATGGGCTGAGGTCAGAAACAGGAGAGGAGAGGTCACACTGCTGGGAGATTTTTATAGGCCTCCGCAAAATTCCAGGGATGTGGAGGAGAGGATCGGCAAAACGATTCTGGGCAGGAGTGAAAGGAACAAGGTGGTCATTATGGGAGACTTTAACATCCCCAACATTGACTGGAAATGCTATAAATCTAGTACGTTGGATGGATCAGTTTTTGTCCAATGTGTGCAGGAGGGTTTCCTGACACAGCATGTCGAAGAGCCGACAAGAGGCGAGGCCACACTGGATCTGGTACTTGGTAATGAACCAGGCCAGGTGTTTGATTTACTGGTAGGTGAGCACTTTGGAGAGAGTGACCATAATTCGGTTACGTTTAGTTTAGCGATGGAAAGGGATAGGAACATGCCACTGGGCAAGAGTTATAGCTGGGGGAAGGGCAATTATAATGCAATTAGGCAAGACTTAGGAGGGATAGAATGGGGTAGCAAAATGCGGGGGATGGGGACAATCGAAATGTGGAGCTGGTTTAAGGAACAGATATTGCGTGTCCTCGATCGGTATGTCCCTGTCAGGCAGGGAGGAAGTGATAAGGTAGGGGAACCTTGGTTTACAGAAGAAATTGTATCTCTTGTTAAGCGGAAGAGGGAGGCTTGTGTGACATTGAGACGAGATGGTTCAGATGAGGCGATGGAGAGTTACAGATTAGCTAGGAAGGATTTAAAGAGAGAGTTAAGAAGAGCAAGGAGGGGACATCAGCAGTCATTAGCAGGTAGAATTAAGGAGAACCCTAAAGCTTTCTATAGGTATGTGGGGAATAAAAGGATGACTAGGGTAAGAATAGGGCCAGTCAAAGACAGAAGTGGGAAGTTGTGTGTGGACCCTGTGGAGATCGGAGAGGTGCTAAACAAATATTTCTCATCTGTTTTCACTCAGGAAAAGGAGAATATTGTAGAGGAGAAGACTGAGATACGGGCTATTAGACTTGAAAGGATTGAGGTTAGTAAGGAGGAGGTGTTACCAATCCTAGGTGGTGTGAAGGTAGATAAATCCCCTGGGCCGGATGGGATTTTTCCAAGGATTCTCTGGGAAGCTAGGGAGGAGATGGCAGAGCCTTTGGCCTTGATCTTTGATTCGTCATTGTCTACAGGTTTAGTACCAGAGGACTGGAGGATTGCAAATGTTGTGCCCTTGTTCAAGAAGGGCAGTAGAGATGACCCAGGTAATTATAGACCAGTGAGCCTTACATCTGTTGTAGGAAAAGTTTTGGAAAGGATTATAAGAGATAGGATTTATAATCATCTAGCAAGCAACAATTTGATTGGAGATAGTCAACATGGATCCGTCAAGGGCGGGTCGTGTCTCACAAACCTCATTGAGTTTTTTTGAGGTGACCAAGCATGTGGAGGAGGGTAGGGCAGTTGACGTGGTGTACATGGACTTCAGTAAAGCCTTTGATAAGGTTCCACATGGTAGGCTATTGGAGAAAATGCGGAGGCATGGGATTGAGGAAGATTTAGCAGTTTGGATTAGAAACTGGCTTTCTGAAAGAAGGCAAAGAGTGGTGGTTGATGGAAAATATTCAGCCTGGAGTCCGGTTACTAGTTGTGTGCCACAGGGATCTGGTTTGGGACCACTGCTGTTTGTCACTTTTATAAGTGACTTGGACGCAGACATAGGTGGATGGGTTAGTAAGTTTGCAGATGACACTAAAGTCGGTGGAGTGGTCGACAGTGTGGAAGAATGTTGCAGGGAGACTTGGATAAACTGCAGAATTGGGCTGAAAGGTGGCAAATGGAGTTCAATACAGATAGATGTGAGGTGATGCACTTTGGGAAGAATAATAGGAAGGTAGAATACTGGGTCAATGGAAAGATTCTTGGTAGCGTGGATGTGCAGAGAGATCTTGGTATCCAGGTACATAGATCCCTGAAAGTTGCCACCCAGGTTGATAGTGCTGTTAAGAAGGCATACGGTGTGTTAGGTTTCATTGGTAGAGGGATTGAGTTCCGGAGCCGTGATGTCATGCTGCAACTGTACAAAACGCTAGTGCGGCCTCACTTGGAATATTGTGTACAGTTCTGGTCGCCCCATTACAGGAAGGATGTGGAAGCATCGGAAAAGGTGCAGAGGAGATTTACCAGGAAGTTGCCTGGTCTGGAGCGAAGGTCTTATGAGGAAAGGCTGAGGGACTTGGGTCTGTTCTCATTGGAGAGAAGGCGGCTAAGAGGGGATTTAATAGAGACATACAAAATGATCAGAGGATTAGATAGGGTAGACAGCGAGAGTCTTTTTCCTAGGATGATGACGTCAGCTAGTACCAGGGGGCATAGCTGCAAATTGAGGGGTGATAGATTTAAAGACAGATGTCAGAGGCAGGTTCTTCACTCAGAGTGGTAAGGGCGTGGAATGCCCTGCCTGCCAATGTAGTTAACTCAGCCACATTAGGGGCATTTAAACAGTCCTTGGATAAGCATATGGATGATGATGGGATAGTGTAGGGTGATGGGCTTAGATTAGTTCACAGGTCAGCGCAACATCGAGGGCTGAAGGGCCTGTTCTACACTGTATTGTTCTATGTTCTATGTAATGTTGTCAGGGCCCTGAGCATTTGCAGTATCCAGAGCCTCCAGCCATTTTTTGATATCACAGATCAAATTGGCTGAAGACTGGCATCTATGACGCTGGGGGCCAAGGGAGGAGGGTGAGGTAGATCATCAATTGGTACTTCTGGTCGAAGATTGGTACAGAAGACACAGATGGAGTATTTGCATCTACGTGCTGGGCTCTCCCATCATTGGTGATGGGGATATTTGTGGAACCTCTTCCTTCAGGGATTTGTTTAATTGTCCAGCACCATTTGCCAACTTATAGCACGGCAGCTGAGCTTAGGTCGGCCCCGTCGGCCGCGGGATCAGTCGGCCCCGTCGGCCGCGGGATCAGTCGGCCTTGTTGATTGAACGCTGCTTAAAGGGTTGACACCTCTTAATTATGCCTGGCATGTCCTCCTGCACTGAGCCATTGAGTGTCAGCCTAACTTCAATGGAATTAAGAGCTAGGCACCCATTATGTGTGCCCATCATGTTCAGCTAGTTGCCAGTGTCCCTGTCTGACAAGATAATAACCTGCCCACATATAGTTTATAATGTGATAGGCTAGGAAAGCCAGACAGATTCCCCACCAGCCCAAAGAACAGCAGTACCTGGTCCCCTGGTATCTCAATGCAACACAAACTAAATTAGGTAAAAATAAGTTGGACATTTTATTCTTAGTTAGAGCTTTATTAACCAATTGCAGTAAGTGTTAATACACATTGTCAAAGGGTTTTAGTGGTCCTTTAATGCAGAGTAGAACTGCAATTGTATAGTCAGGATGGAACAAGACAACATCAGTGCCAATGGCTCTCACTTTTGCTGTGAACTTCAAGACAACTTAACTCTTGTTTTTAAAAAAGTCTCAAACAAGGCACTGATCAAAGTTGGCAAGCAATTTTCAAAAACTGTAATGTTTCATTCAACATGTAACATGTTCTGGTCTAGAGAAGGTACATTAAATGGACCACTTAGCAGGGACAAAATTTCATTCTTACTTCAATGATAATTGATCTTTCAGAGAAGATCCATTTGGAATAGATCAGAGTTGAAAATAAGTGGAAGCAATCCGAGAATACATTTAAAAACATAATCAGGACAGTGTAATTATAACAAGGGAGTTTCCAATAGGTGGCACTCTACAGCATCACACACCTACTCCTCTACTTTCACTCCTTCTACTTTCACAACATCTTTCCCCAGCTTTTCAGCAACAGCACTGCGGCTTACATCTTCCATGGAATTGAACTGCAACGTGGCCTTGACACCTGGGGGAAAACATGGGAATGTATTACACACAGCAAAATCTACCATAAGGCTCTGTATGAATAAAGAAATCCACAGTTTTAGGGAACTCTCCACTCCTATTATGTATTTGAAAACAAGAAAAATCAAAAACCTATTTAAGGTTTCTAATTTTATGAAAGACGCAAAAACAGGGAACAGCGATGCTGTCAGGGATGAAGTGCAAACCTAGGTTAGGTATGTCACATGCTGTGGGGTATTGCCAAAATCTCGAATATTTAAAGTTTCTGGGTTTTAGGTGGAAAGACATTAAAACAGACTCTGAAGTAAAATCTAAATTAAGAACATGAAGCTATAGAGGCAAGACCATAGACAGGATCAAAAAGAACAGGCTAAAAGAAGTAAGTGACTTGTTGTTAATGAGTATCTGAAGAAGACACCACAGAACAAACAGACAGGAAGGACAAAAAAAAACAGGAAGATCTCATCACCCCCACTGTTCCTCAGCACAGATAAACATCAAAAATCTCTTATAAAATTTGCTTGCATGATTCAAGATCACTACAGTGACTAGACTGCAGAGCTGAACTTTTTCAAGAAGTTTGTGACATCTTAAAATGGTGAAAAGCAAAATAGAAATGTAATACTTTAATTCAAAAAAAATTCAAATATACTGAAGTGGATGCCCAATTCAAATTTCTACAGAAGCACAGTGTAAAATAATAAGTGAACCAACCTTGGAGTTTTGTCTTCACAACATTTATTGCTGATGCAAACTGTAATTTTTGTTTTGCTGGTGCTTTTTCTGGACACCTAGAAAAGCCAAAAGATTTACTTTGAGAAAATGTGACTTTTAATCATTTTTAAACCGCTTCTCCTGCTAGGAAAAGTAAAATCTTAACATGACTAACATGGTGTTCAATGTCTTAAATGCTGGAAATACTTGCAGCATTCCTGAAGAAAGAAAAAGACAGTAACAGGGATCCAACAGAACTCTTAAGATAGAAATGTGACAGGCTTCAACTCTATTTTGATTTATTCCCCATCTCCTCTCCCTAACCTTTGCCTGTTAAGGACAATGCCGACCTTCAATCAGGGAGACCAAACACTGATCTGGTGACCATTTTGTGGAACATCTCTATTTAGTTACATGATTGAGCTTCCAGTGGGTTTGCCATTACAGTTCGTCAGCTTGCTCCTCTCACTGTACTGTACTGTTCTGTCTGTTCCAGTTAGGTTCATCTGACTTGTGGCAGACATCATGGATTTAGCCCATCATCCCTGCACTGGCACTTCAAATGAGCCAACCTCCTGCTTCACTGTGCCCCCCACCTCAATACCATGGCAGACTATATCCATCTAAATAATCAATGTTGTTAATGCCTCAGATGAACTGGCCTCCTCCACATTTCCAGGCAGTGTATTCCAGACCCCTAACTGAGTGAAAAAAGGTTTTCCTCACTTCACCCTTGCTTCTTTAGCAATTCTCTAATTAGATGCCCATTTTGTTCCTTCTCCAGTTGGAGTCAGTTTCCCCCTATCTACTCTATCCATGGTTTTGAAAGTCTCCGTCAGATCACCTGTCCGGAACTCTTCTCCAATGAGAACAGTCCCAACTTCACCATATCCTTATCCCTGACGCCAGTCTCGTACATCACATCTGCACTCTCTCCAACGCATTCACATCCTTACTATAATGTTGCACCAAGAAATGAACAATGCTCCAGCTCAGGTCTAACAAGTGTCATCTACAAGTTCAACATCACCTCCTTGCTCTTTAACTATGGCCCTCATTATAAAGTCAAGGATACTGTGAAGCTTTCCTTATTGCGCTCTCCCCTTGTTCCGTCACCTTCAATGATTTGTGCACATACACAACCAGGTCCCCTCTGCTCCTGCACTGTTTAGAAGAGTTGTGCCCCCTATTTTGTCCTTCAAAGTTCTTCCTACAAAAACAAAAAAATGCAACACCTCACGTTTTCTGCACTGAAATTCACCTGCAACCTAATTGCTCACTCAACCAACTTGTCCCCTTTTGGAGATCTCCTCACAGTTTGACAATGATGCAGCTTCCTATCAATTCTGTACAGATTTTATTACAGATCCTTTATTCCATATTCTACAGCTTTCCTCAAGTCTGTTGTGCAGCACTGTATTAAGCACCTTCTGGAAATCTAAGGTTTCACTCATTGGGCCTGTCCCCTTTTCAAAAATCTTTTGCAACTTCACTAAACATGATTTCCCCTTTAGAAATCCACAATTATTCTTCCTAACCGACCCACTTTTTGCCATGCGACTACCGATTTGATCCTGTGTAGTTCTTTCTAGAAGCCTTCCCATCACTGAAGTTAAATTGACTGGTCTGTAATTGCTGGGCTTATCCTTAAAACCTTTCTCGTACAAATCCATAATGTTCACAATTTACCAGTTCTCTGGTCCCTCCTGAGTCTAGGGAAGGTGGAAAGATTACAACCAGTGCCCCTGCATTTCTACTCTCACTTACTTCAAAATTCTTGAATGCATCTCATCCAGTCATGGAGCCTCTAGGGACCTTTGGATTTGTTTATTCCACATTTTCCATTAGAGGGAATACACTTTGACTGTACCTGAACCCTCCTCTCAGAAAGGTAGTTCACCATTCAGTTACTGCTTTTCCCACCAATTCTTGCTTGTCCAACCTTATTCCGGCCCATTAAAGTCATCCTGCACCTTTTGATACAATGATCATTGTCCCCTAGGTGTGCCCATACTAATATCTGAACCATTTGGCCCAGCTCATTCCCAAGAACCACCTGTGCATTTTTTTTTTGCTGGACTGGAGACAGAGTGCTGTCGGAAACACGCCTGCACTCCAGGAATATTTGCTCCTCACTGCCCCATACAAATATCCCAATCTATGTTTGGATAATTTAACTCTCCCATTATAACTACACTATAACGTTGGCATTTCTCATTACCCTTAAAATTTGTCCCTCTACATTCTTTCCAATAGTTGGCAATCTATAGCCAGATGTAACAATGTAATTGTAGCCCACAAGGAACTCAGTTCCACCTCAGCCCCTGAACAAAAGTGGAACTATCTTCCCTACAGCCAATCTGTGTTCCAGGAATCCAAAACCCTCCCTCCTGCACCATCTTTCCCATCACTCATTCATCTGCCTTCTCCTATTTCTGTACTCACTTGCATGTGGCACTGGGAGTAATCTGGAAATTACAACATCTGCTTGGTAACAAGGTTGATGTAAAACAGATGTTCCCCCTTGTGGGATGGTCTTGAACAGGAGGTCATAGATAGAGTGAGAGGAAGTAGCTTCAAAACCGAGAGGAGGAGAAATTACTTCTCTCCGAGGGTTGTGAATTTGTGGAACTTGCTGCCCCAAAGTATAGTGGAGACAGAGTCAAATTCAAGAAATAGATACGTTTCAGATGAAAAGCAGGATTAAAGAGCTGTGGGAAGCAGGCAGGAAATGATTGGAGACCAGGGTAAGATCAACCATGATCCTGATAAATAGATGCACAGGCTTGAAAGGCTGAACTCTCTCCTAATTCTAATGTTCCTGCTTCCCTAAATTCCAATTGTAGGACCAGATCTGCCTTCCTGCCCAAGCTACCAATACCAACATGGACCACAATCTATGGTTTTCACCCCCAGATGAATACCTTCCAGCTATCGAGAGATCCTAGACCCTGGCACCAGGGAGCTAACATGTCATCCTGGAGTCACGTTGACAGCCAAAGAAACTCCTAACTGATGAACCCTCTGTCACTATTGCGCTTCTTTCCTTCTCCCTCCTCCTGTAAAGTCAGGTTGCTCACAGTGCCACAAACCAGGCTGACAACACACCCGAGGAGCCAGTGCCCTCATCAGCTTCTGCAATGGAAAACCAGTTTCAGCGTGGGACCCCAGGGGAGTCCTGCATCACCTGCCTGTTTCTCCTGGACTGTCCGGTGGTTATCTGTTCCCTTCAACCCTCCAAATCCTTAAGCTGTGGTACAATCACAGCTTTGAATGTGCTATCCATGTAACTTTCAACCTCAGATATGCCAGAGTGACTCCAGTCACTGTTCTGTAGCTGGAAGCACTTTCTAAGCACTTGTTGTCTCAGACACCAATAGGGTACATTAATTCCCACATATTACAGACTGTACATTCCACTTTACCAACCTGCAATGCCATGTCTTAAACTAATTTATTTTCTTAATTACTTAGTCTAAAGCATATTCTCTTAAATTAGATTCACTTTCCATCCCTTATCCTGCTCTGGCTTATATTACTTCATTATACAGCCCCCAACTTTTCACTTATTTCTGGTATTTGAGTTAATCAATTCTTTCAAATACTAGGCCCAGTGGGGAACTCAGTCCAGCATCTGTCATGTTATATGGGGGAAATCTTACACACTCCTGGCAGTCTGGGTGACACTTACAGGAAGCATCACTGATTTGACTAGTTTGAACGCCAGGTTTCGGAGCTTGAGTGCTCGCAGGAGGCACAGCAGTGCATCCACGAGGCTGAGAGTTACGTAGTCGGCACATTTTTAGATGTGGTTACCCCGCAGCTTAAAGAAGTGCAGTCAGAGAGGGAATGATTGACCAGCCAGAAGAAGAGTAGTAGGCAAGCAGTCAGGAAAGTCCCTGAATGCATCTCATTTGAAAACAGATTTTCAGGCTGGAAATTGGCAAGAATGACTCGAGGAGTTCAGCCAGAGCCTAGCTGAACAGGAAGGCAATCAGAAAGAGACGGAGAAAAATAGTGGTAGGAGATTCAATAGTAAAGGGTCAGACAGGCATTTCTGAAGCCACTGATGTGACTCCGGGATGGTGTGCTGCCGGTGTCAAGGATGTCACTTAATGGCAGGAGTGTGTTCTAAAGGGGAAAGATGGCTGGTCAGAGAGAGACCATGCTTCACATTGGGACTAATGACACAAGCAGATAGAGGAATCGGGTCCTCAAAAGTTGTAATCTCAACATTACTCCAGGTGCCACTTTCTTCTAAGAGTATAGGAATAGGCAGATGAGACAGTATGCATGGTTGTAGAGTTGGAGCATGGCGGAGGGGGGGGGCTTTAAATTCCAGGTTACCAAACTTGTAAGGAAGATGGGTCATGTGCACATTGGAACTGAAGCAGGATAGAACCAAGATCCTTGTGGGGAGGTTTACTAGTATGGTTAGTGGTTTTGGTTGGGGGGGGGGGTTGGGGTGGGGTGGGGTAAGCTAATTTGGCAGGGGCATGGGATTTACTACACAGCTAAGTATTTGGTCAGTCGAAAAATGCAAATACAGTCAAAGTTAAGGGACAAAGGAGCAGCGCAAGGCTGAATGGCATTTATTTTAAAGCAAGAAGTCTTGCAAATAAGGCAAATAGAGTCAGAGTCACAGCACGGAAACAGACCCTTCAGTCCTACTTGTTCATACCAACCAGATATCCTAACTGATCTAGTCCCATTTGCCAGCATTTGGCCCACATCCCTCTAACCCCTTCCCCATTCATATGCCCATCCAGACGCCTTTTACATGTTGTAATTGTACCAGCCTCCACCACTTCCTCTGGCAGCTCATTCCATACATGCACCAATTTCTGTACCCCAGCTTATTCAGCCTCTCCCTATAGTTCAAACCTTCCAATGCCAGCAACACAAGGGTATGTTGATTAAAGCATGGAGATACGAGATAATTGCTATTAGAGACGTGGTTGAGGGTAGGGCAGGACAGTCACTTCAGTGCTGTGGAGTATAATATTTAGGCAAGATAAACTTGGAGACTGACAGCTGGGGGGTTTAATTAAGGAGAACATTGCAGTTTTGAAGAAAGGGGACAGTTCAGAGGACAAGGACAGAATTGATTTGGCTAGAACTAAGGAATAAGAAGGGTGCAGTTACACTGATCTGTTTAATCTGTTGACCACCAATTAGTGGGAAGGGTATGGAGGAATAAATCTTCAACAAAATTAGAGCGGTTTAAACAGAGTAGTTGTAATGGGGGAAACTTTAAGGGCCAACACTGACAGGGAAAGAGGTACTGCAAGGAGCAGCAAAGGACAAGCATTCCTAGGTTGTTCAGAGATAGTAAGAACTGCAGATGCTGGAGTCAGAAATAGCAGTGTGGAGCTAGAGGCACACGGTAGGCCAGGCAGCATCTGAAGAAGGGTCCCGACCCGAAACATCAACTTTCCTGCCGCTCCACATGTTATTCCTAGATTGTTTGTTTTCAGGAGAATTGCCTACAGCAGTGTCTCACCCAGTAAGAAGGGAGGCATTGCTAGACCTGCTTCACAGGAATTAGATAGGCCAGGTAGATCAAGTTTGGCTGAATAAATAGGAGTGGAACTTTCAAAGAGATGGCCTGGGCACAGTCAAGGTATGTCACCTCAAGGAAAGGAAAGGCAGACCAACCAAATCCAAAGCTCCCTGAATGACAAAGGAGATAGAAATTAAGAAAAAAAGTGTGCTTACTATAAGCGTCAGGCAGTAAATTGAGAACCATAAGGAATACAGAAGGTTCAGAAAGGAAGAGAAAGAACAATTTTGAGAAGCAAAGAGGGATTATGAAGAATGACTGGCTAACAAAGGGAAATCCCACAGTTTTCCATATGCACATCAATAGTAAAAAAGGTAGCGAGGAGGAGTAGGGACAGTTTGGCACTTTCACACACAGGAGACAATTTCAAAAAGTGTGCAGACAACAGAAAACTTGGGAGAACTGGAAAGAGGACAGTGCTGAACTTCAAAAGCACATGGACATGTTGAAGGAATGGGCAGATAGGTGATACTTGAAGTACAAAATGGAGAAGTATGTGGTGATATACTTTGGTACAAAGAAGTGAACAGACAGCATAAAACAAAGGGTGTGTGCTGGAACACAGAACATGAGAACATAAAAGCTATGAGCAGGAGTAGACAATTCAGCCCCTCAAGCCTGCTTCACCATTCAGTACAATCTCACGGCTGATCTCATCTCTGCCTCAATTGTACTGAATCCTGGCATTATATGTGTACATAAGCCATTCGAAGTAGCAGGACAAGAAAGAGTGCGGTTTCTAAAGCACAGTATTCTAGGCTTCATTGACATGCAATGTCAGCAGGGAGACTACAGATTTATAAGATACTGGACAGAGTTCAGCTGGAGTATTCTGTCCAATTCCAAGTGCTACACAATGGGAAGATGAATACACTGCAGAGGGTGCAGAAGAGATTTACAAGAATAGCTGCAGGGATGAGACACTTCAGTTCTGGAGTAAGACTGGACAAAAATCAGACAAACAGAAATTGTTGGAAACACTCAGCAGGTCTGGCAGCATCTGTGGAGAAAGAGAAATAGTGTTAAGGTTGAGTCCGATACAAGTTTCTCCAGCATTTTTTGATTTTTTCCCCCCACTTTGGATTTACAGAATTCGCAGCATTTTGCTTTGTTGCAGAAGTTAGGGCAGTACTCCTTGGGGAAAGAGAAGGCTAAGTGGAGATTTGACAGAAGTTTCCAAAATCACAAACAGTCAAGACAGTAGAATGGGAGAAACTGTTCCTGGATGAAAAAACAGAGGGACAGTTTTAAAGCATTTTCCAAAAGAATCAAAAAGCAAACTGAGAAAAAAAAAGATTTTCCAAAAACAGTGAGTACATATGATCTGGAACGCACTGTCTGGAAGTATGATGGAGGTAGATTCAACTGGGGCACTAATGAGGATATTGGATGATTATTTAAATAGAAACAATGCACAGAGTTGCAGGGGAGAGACAGATTAGCACCAAGTTAAAGCGTTCAGAGAGCTGGTGCAGACAGGGCTGGCCATATGGCTACTTCCTTTTGCAGTGTAAAAATTTAGTGACTTCCTGTATCAGTCTAGTAGCAGGATTACTCCAGCATCTATTGTAGCAACAGATACTGCATAGATTATTGTAAGAGTCGAAAGGGATTGAGCAACAGAAAGTTTTCAAACACCACAGTCTTTATGAAGGCATGGTATGAAGTGGTCAATTTGTTGGCCAGTACTGATTCCAGTTTAAAAGCCAAAAGAACTGCGGATGCTGTAATCAAAAACAAAAGTAGCAGGAAAAGCTCAGCAGATCTGGCAGCATCTGTGATGAGAAATCAGAGTTAACGTTTTGGGTCTGGTGACCCTTCCTCAGAACCAGCATTCTTTTGTTTGCAGCAGGATCGTATACAGAGCTAAATAACAGTCTGCCTGTTTGGGAATTAGGGGAGACCTTTTGCAGATCAGAGGTAGGAATTTAATACAAGCATAGAGGTAAATCAATTTTGAAACTTTACATACACACAAGAGACCATCCTAATGTTTCATGTCTTTCCATTCAGAGTTAATAACCACAAGGAAATTTACTGCAGCTAACATACCAATTTACGATCACCAGATCATCCTTGACGAGGGAGTTCGTTGTTTCATAACAGACATCATAAATCACAATGCAGCAACAGTCGGACTTGAGGTAGCTTAAGAACTTCAGAAAGTCATCTTCAGATGGTTTCTTCACATTGTCAAATTCCTCATTGTCAAATTCCTCATTCACAATGACATATCGATCATCGTCACTAACGCGCAAACAAAGAAACTTTCTCCTTTGCTCTGACTTTCTGGACACTATCTTCATTATATTGAAGGCTTCAATAACTGAATCTTTGACCTGGATACCACAGTCCTGAAAGAAAGAAAAATACAGCCTATTAAAAAAAGCCTCTGGTTTATCCAAAAAAAACCAAACAATAGTACGTTCAAAAGGTGAGCCTCCATTTTCCAATATACAACTAGAGGTCAAAGTCCAATCAGACAGGAGTTTCTCCAACCGTGCAGAGAAGACTATTACTGACATCCGGCAAAGCCCTCACAGAGCTTACATTCATCACAGCCTTAAATTTCCTTAACTTCTCCTATCCACAACTCTAACTACATTTGGAGTGTGACACTTAAAATGGAAGCCACTTCTGCTTGATTTACACAATTAGAAGTTTCCAAGCTCATTTGTGCTTCTAGAAAGCTCTACTTACCAAGATATCATGAGCCTCATTTGTTTATATGAGCAAGAATCAATGATAAAGCAACTGATCATGGAGATGAGTCGATGGAAAGACTGTTATCCAAGGTTGATTAGGACAGAATGGCTTGCTAGGCCACCTCGGAGGCAAAAGATTTGTTTTCTGTGCTCCGATCAGACTGTGTATTAAAAGCACTTCACCCAAGTGCTGCTGGTCAGTGAAGGGACAAAGGGATACAATTTGGTTGGTGGTTTAAATCGATTTTATTAACAAAATATTCCTTATTAGAAGTACTATGACAGCATTTCCCAAATTGCCACAATATTTTCTTTCTATCTTGCTCTGAGAAAGTATATCACCCCAAACTTCCAGGATGTCTGTTTCTATCCCCCTCACCCCAGACTATCCCAAACATTGTGGCCTTTAACTAGGTTACAAATGGGATTCAAAGCATCAAATGGGGTGACATCAACACCTCTTACTGTTGCTTGCTGGGAAGGTGCAAAGGATATCTCAAGTAGTCAGGGTGCCAAAAGGACAGATTGAGAGCTGGATAGGTATCAATCCTCTCAGACTGGTTGTAACTGGTTTCCCTTGAACCTTTGTAAGCTCTCTGACCTTGGTTTCCACTGTTCTCTGTAGCCTATGGCTGCTGTTTTAAGCTTATTTTGGCCAATTTTTTGTCATGTCCGAATTCTCCAGCTGTAGGTCAATACAGAATGTCCAATTTTGGGCCCACAGCTACTCGACTACAGATTTTAAGTATCAACCAGGTGTAAAACTGCAGTCAGTTTGAAGCTAGACTGGGTAAAGCCATAGGCTGTCCCCTGCAATGGGAAACATACTGATCCAATTCTTTATGCAAAAATATGTAAAACAAAGATTTCAGATTCACTTCAGCCAACTCCAGCCTAATACTGCCGTAACACTACCCCAACCAGAGACTCCTCCCAACCCGCAAATTTGTTTCTTATTAAAGCTGCATTAACTCCAACTGCCAAAAGCCAATCAAATACATAAAATCACTTTGCTATATTAATTCCTTATAAAAGTGGAACTGTTGATGCACATTCTTCCTCCTAATCCTCAAAATGATCTGGAAATGGTGCAAATTAATGTGCTAAGAAAAAAAAAAGGTGTTTCTTCCCCATCACCCAAGGGTGCAGTTACACTGCCATTTTGATATTAATGCAAGGTAATTTTGAACATTGAAATAGATGCATTCAACCCACTCAAATTTATACCAATGCTACGGCATAAAGTAGGAGACAGAACCATGAGATCAGTCTGTTGGGGCACTGGATATTGAGATGACAGAAATTAAGCAAAGGGTCAAGCTTGTGGACTGGATGTACGTGGTCTGCTAAGCAGTCACCCAAAAGCTGCAGGAGAGATCACACTCAGTGATAGAAATACAAACAAAAAGGTGCCATTTCATCTGGACAGGGGTCTGGTGTCATGAAGGGAACAAAATTCTGAAAGGGTTTTGATAGTGTTTCATGATAGCATTGTGTGGAAGCTGGTAGAGAAGGATTTAATGAATAAAGAGATTGGTGAGGTGAAATGTGATCCTGTCATGGATTGGGAAGTAACAAGGTGTGGAGCTGGATGAACACAGCAGGCCAAGCAGCATCATAGCAGCAGGAAAGCTTGACGTTTCAGGCCTAGACTGATGATTGGACTAGGCCTGAAACGTCAAGCTTTCCTGCTCCTATGATGCTGCTTGGCCTGCTGTGTTCACCCGGGTCCACATCTTGTTATCTCTGATTCTCCAGCATCTGCAGTTCCTATTATAGCTATCATGGATCGGGAAGTGACAGGAAGAGCAGTGTAGGAATTGATATTGAGGGACATGCCTTGCCAGTGGAGTGGAACCCTAAATTTTTTTTTTGGGGGGGGGGGGTAAAGAAAATACAAAATTTTGGAAAGTGGCCAACAACAGAAACAAGGAAGAAAACAGGAGGATGGAGTTTTACAAGAAATGGAGTGTGAAAGACTGCAGTCAAGCTAACTGCAGTAATCAGTGGACTTAACTAGCTAAGCATTTTCAACATTTTGAATCTCAATTTCAGTATCTGCAAGGTTTTAGTTTTGTATTTGGTCAAGTCTCATGCTTAATTTAATTTTAAACAGCTCCAGAATACACTGAATACTTTCAAAACATTTTACTTCTACTGTAAAGTGAACAATCAGACAGCCTGTAATCTAGCAGATCCAAGTAATTTTCCCCTTAAAAATGTGGTTTCTTCATTTCCAACATGTAGCTACTGTTAAGTTTAAATTGTTGCTTTTGGAACAGAACAATCAAAACAAGAAAATATCATGTGGCTTGACAAGCCAACAAAAAAATAATGAGGACTGTTAACAGCTAATTTTATCTGGCACTAATAAAAAAGTAGTAAACACACTAAATGGGAATTAGGATTAACAGTAATACCAAAATAGTTAAACTTTGATGTAATACAGTTTGTTCGCTGTTTGAGGTAAGAGGCAAGACAAGAGTAGACTGCAGGTTCATCATTTGCTTCAACAGGAAATTCATATAACTAATTATGCATCACCCTTCCCTGATCTATGATAATTATGAAGCCTACTGTTCTGCTCTTGTTCAAGTAACCAAAGTGAACAATTACCAGATTGTACCATCAAGAACAGAACTCAAACTCTGCAGTAGGCACTCGTATTAATTAGAATTGGAACCTGTTAAAGAGGAAGAAATTCTACAGAATTATTTACCAGTTTCCAAGCTTTTAGGCCAAGATTACACTGTACAAATTTCCAGCTGGTCTCTCCTGGCTTTGTGGAAATCTTTTCCAAATGCTTCCACTTGAAAGCCTAAAACCTAGTCAGGCCATACTTTTAACCATTTCCCTTAGTTTGTACAGTATCATTCGGTGACCTTTGCCTCCCCCCCATCCAAAAAAAGTACTTTGATACTGTGTCTATGGATAATAGAACACCACCTAGATCTCACGGCCACTTTGACTAGCTAGGCTCATTCAAACCAAACTGAAAACGGAAAGCAAGCTAATAGCAAGCATCAATAATTAAGCAGAAAGATCATGTTACTTCAGCTCTTAAATTCCACAATAATTTTACTTAGTGCTCACAGGAAGTTAAATAAGGAACTTTTCCTTCATTTGTCAACCAAAATGGCAAGATGTATATCCAAATGACCTGTGTATTCATAAAATTATGAAAAATTGTTAGAAATGTTACTGAATACAATTTATCTTGAACATCAAGCTTAGCCTGTGGAACATATCAAAACAAATGTGACATACATATATTCCTCTAGTTGTGAGCGATGTATTAGTTACATTTTTTAGATAGGGCAGAGCTAAAACAAAAATTAGAGGGGTGTGGTGGCTATGCAAACCAACTGTTACACTGCAAGCATCCTGGAGGCCTCGAGTCTACCATCCACAATAACCTACACCCCGCCCCAAAAAAACTTCAACCACCACCAGCTGGACTGACCCCAGCCAGTGAAGAATCGAGGTTCAGTGAGTGTTTCCCAAACTTTAAACTAAAACTTCCTGCCACAGACACTCCTGCTAGCTATAAGACTTCCTTGAGCCTTTAAAAGAGAAAGAATTGGTGACTCATTTACCACACCTACCATATACTGGTCGGACAGGTAAAACTACTCTGCTGCTAATACATTTCTACAGAGATACGGGGAAAGAGGCGACGCACACAGCGAAGGCTCACATGATAAAGGTCTCTTGTAGCGCAGTGATAAGTATCCCCGGGAGAGCCGGGTTCAAGTCCCACCTGCTCCAGCGTGTGTAATAACATCTCTGAACAGAGAGATTAGGGGGGGGAAAAAAATTAAGTAAAAAAAGGCCCCAAAATAATTCAGACACAATGATGTTGCAGCTACTTTGTAACGAAGCAAAACAAAAAAAAAGTGTCCTGGAGATAGCAAGAACTGCAGATTCTCGAGTCAGAGTCAACACAATGTGAAGCTGGAGGAACACAGCAGGCTCGGCAGCAGAGGGGCAGGAAAGGGTGAAGGGCGTAAACCCGAAACGTCGACTTGCTGTGTTTCTCCAGCTCCACACTGTAATGAAGGAGCGTCGGAGTTATCGAACAGCATAGAAACACAAACTTGGAGCCGAACAACCCAATATAACAAAACAAAGAACTAAGAATTTTGGACATCTATGGGAAGTAAGCAACGTTAATGTTTCATGACTTCAATCCAATTTGGAAGTCGAATGGTCATACACAAAAAAAACTCCACCCTGTTGCCTCAAACTTGATGCATTTCGATGAAACTTCGTTTATAAAGGCACTGGATTTCGAATACACAGACATAGATTTACATTTAGGCAACGGGATGTTCGCTGGATTCAGAAGAGAAGTTAAAAAGCCGGCTTTGTGAAAAGGAAGAAGCAGAGCGCAGCACTCCCACTAACAACCTGCGACAAACCCGCTACTAAAAACACTCTTCTCCCCCCCACCCCCAAGCAGCGGGAAAGCGCACAACCTCTCAAATAAAGTCAGCTGCCTTGAGGATGCTTGGCGAAACACTAAATTACTGCGACAGAAAAGAAAGGTAACAAAGTTTCATTCCACCCCAACTTTTCTTTGAAAAGCTCCGCATTTCTTACCATAATGTAACCGGCAGTAGCTGCTCACTCTCCGTCACTGCTCTCGATGGAACTGGCTGATCTGATCCTCCCACTCGTCAATCCACTCCCTCCCCAAAATCTGCTGTTTACGCCTATTACCATTCCCGGGCTCACCTGACATTGTCTCTTCCAGAGACAGTGTCTCAAAAAAAAACTTTTCCCCGCCCATTTAAAAAAAACCTAACAGTTTTATTCATTCTTGGTTGGAGTAAATGACGCTGGTTTTGTCTTATTAAAGAAGGTGACTGTTGCCATACTTGGGCAGAGAGGAATTCCGAGACCGCCCACAATCTTCCTGGGAATGTGGCGCTTCCGGGGGTTGGAAAAAATCCACTGAGTTTCCCCTTGACACCACAAGACCTGACAAAATAATTCGGCGTTTTGTGGAGTGAGAATTTGGACTGTGGGACGTTCTGGCGCTATTCGAATTCTACCTCTATTGGAGAGGAAGGCAGGCTCTTGTGACCCTCTGGCCTAGGAGGCCCGGATTCAAATTCCTACCTGCTCCAGAGAGGTGTGTAATATCATAACATCACTGAACAGGCTGATCAAGAAAATATTTACAGGAGAGGAAGGAAAGTTTTAGTTTTCTGAAGTAAAAATCGTTCGCCACATGAAAAAGGGCCAAAAATAATTCAGGTACAGACCAGGAGACATTGCTAACAAATTGCAACAAAGCAAAATTCAAACAAATGAATTGTATTTGCGTTCCTTCAAATTAAACCAAGTGCATCTTCGATACCTTATGCAGATTTTTTTGGTGTCATCTTCAAACTTGGCTGTAGTACTTTCATTTTCCTCAACCAAGTCATTAATGTATATTGTAAATAAGTGTAGCTCAGCATTAATCCCTGTGGCACTACTAGCTACAGATTGCCATCCTGAAAATGCCATTCTTATTCCAACATTCAGTCTTTTATTGATTATGCTAATATATAACCTCTGATGCTATGGACACAAATCTTATTATGTAGGCTAACATGCAGTACCTTCTGAAAATACCTTGTGGACATCCAAATATATTATGTCAACTGGGGCTCTTCTGGTGCAGTGGTAGTGTCCTAATCTTTGAGCCAGAACATCCCAGATTCAAGTCCCACCTGCTCCAGAGGTGTGTCATTACAGCAGTTTCACTCAGTCGTAAAGTAACAGCCTGACATAATCATACTCCTTGAATCACGCTTTACAACCATTGTCTCCTCTCCCAGTATTTCATATCCCACCAGCAGGACATCAGCACAGTGGAATGCAGACAGGAGGGTGTTGCCCCATCTTTGTTCAAATTTGATTTCAGATCCATGAAGCCTCATGGCATTTGATCAGACTTGGACAAAGAAATCCCCTAATTACCTTTTACCACTTTGAGAACCACTTGGAGGAAGCACTGAGGATGGCAAAGGCACAGAACTATTATGGTTGAGGACTTCAATGTCGATCACTAATAGTGGCTCAGTGGCACCACTACCGATTGAGCTGGTCAAGTCCAGAAGGACATATCTGCTATATTTGGTTTGGAGCAGCTAGTGAGGGAGCCTAAAAGAGGGATAAAATTATTAGACATTTTTCTTATTGATCTATCTGTCTCAGACTCACTCCAACCATCACAGTATTGGACAGAGTGACAACTACATGATCCTTACAAAGACAAAGTTCCCATGCTGCACATGTGGTAAATGAAAGAACACATCTAGAAGCTAAAAACTGGCATCCATGAGGTGCTTTGGCTATTCAAAGGCATCAGAATTATATCCAACCATAATCTATAACTCCATGGGCTGGCATATCCCACACTATCATTACCATCAAGCCAAGAGATTGACCTGGTTCAATGAAGAATGCAGGAGGGCATGTTAGGAGCAGCACCAGTCACACTTAAAGATTAAGTGTCAACGTGAAGTTACAATGTGACATGCCTAACAGTGGAAGTGATGGACAATGATTTCACAATCAATGGATCAGATCAAAGCAGGCCTGCCACATCAGTAACAAATGGATTGTGATGGACAATTAGCAACTAACAGGAGGAGGAGCCCTCACTATCTTTAGTGATTGGGAAGTGAAAAACACAAGGCTAAAGTGTCTGCAATTGTCTTCAGCCAGAAGTAGCAAGTGTACGATTTATCTCGGCCTCTTCCTGAGGACCCAACATCACAAATGCTAGTATACAACCAACTTAATTCACTCCATGAGATAAAAAGGAATGGCTAAAGGCACTGGAAACTGCAAAAAGTAGTGGGCCCTAACAATTCCAAAACTGGCTGAAACCCTAACCAAGCTGGTCCATTGGCATCTACCTGATAATGTGCAAAATTGCTCAGTTATGTCCCATCTATCAAAAACAGGGCAAATTCAACCCAGCCAATAACTTGTCCAACAACTTTTTGATCATAAAGAAAGTTTTTGAATGTCAATAGTGCTTTTAAATTGTGCTTACAGAAAAAAAAACCTACTCACTGATATTCAGTTTGATATCCTTGAGGGTCACTTGGCCTCAGTACTGCTTGGTCCAAACATGGACAAAACAGCTGAACACAAAAGGTGAAGTAGGAATGACTACCCTTGATGTTAAGCCAACATTTAACCAAATGTCAAATCAAGAAGCCCAGGAAAAACTGTAGTCAATGAGAATCAAGAGGCATTCTCTCCACTAGTTGGAAATATATCTGGGACAAATGAAAGTTGTGTTTGTTGGAGACCAGTCATCTTAGTACAAGGACATGTCTTCAGGACGCCCTCAAAGTGGGGTTTTAGGTCCAAACATCTTCAGCTACTTCATAATTGAGCTTCTCTCCATCATAAGGTCTGAAGTGGTGATGTTTACCCAGTATTCAGCGATATTCATGAGTTCCCAAATACTGAAGCTACCTGCATGCCTATGTAGGAAGATCTAGACAACATTCAGGGTTTGAGCTGATGAATGGCAAGTAACATGGACACCATCAAGTGCCAGGCAATGACCATCTTCTTTTAACAATAAATGACTTTGGCATGGGGTGGGTGGAAGGAGGTGTGTTGGTGGTTACCATACCAGAAGATGAACTGGATCAGCCCATGTAAGTGCTGTGGCTACAGAAGCAAGTCATTGGATGGGAATTTTGTGGCAAATAATTCACCTCCTGACTCCTCAAAGTCAACATCTGCCACCTACAAGGCTCAGATCAAGCATCTGAAGGAATACTCTGAAATTGCCTGGATGACTACAGCTCCAACAAAACTCAAGAGTTTTGATCATCCAGCTCAAAATGATCTATTCGATTGACAGTTCATGCACCAAATTATTTCACTTCCTCCACCGTTGGCAGCAGTGTGTTCCATATACAAGATGTACTACAGTTCCTGCGACAGCACCTTCCTAGACCCGAACATTTATGCTAGAAGGAAAAGGGTAGCATCCTGACTGAGAAATATATTCACTGTTCCCTACCATTGTTGGTTCAAATTCCTTGAATTCTCTTCTGAACCGCACTGTAGGAGTTCTGTACTAGATTGACTGCAACAGTTCAAGAAGGCAACTCACCACCACTTTTCCTGAGGCAATTAGGAATGGGCAATAAATGCTGGCTTCACTGATGCCTGTGGCCCCTTAAAGTATTTGCAAAATGTTAATGATTCCCTCAAATAGGTAATGACCAAATAATCTCTCCTGACTTTCAATGGCAACACCCTCACCCTTACCTTTAATATCTTGGAAGCTAATCCAGAAATGTAACTGGGCGAGCCATATCATCAATGTTATTTAAAAAAAAGCAGGGTAATGACTGTGTAATTGTGACAAGTGGCTTCTCTCCTGACTCCTTTTTACATCCTATTACTTCCTTTAAGGCAGGAGTGTGGTGGAACACTTGCTTGGTCACATGCAGCTATAAACAATTTATGTTTATGTAATGCCTTTAACTGAAGGAAAAAATGTCTCAAAGTGCTTAACACAATAAACACAGCACAGCCCAGGGGAGAACAAGCCACTTAATTGTAACAAAAACAGAAATTGTGGGAAAAAGCTCAGCAGGTCTAGCAGCACCTGTGGAGAGAAATCAGAGTTAACATTTTCATTTGAGTTACCCTTCCACAGAAGGGTAATTTTGTTTCTGATTTACAGCATCTGCAGTTCTTTCAGTTTCCACTTAATTGGTATCATTACTACTAGATCCAGTTTTCAAACAGTGCATCCCCAATGCACAGGCAGTTCCATGCTCTTTTTACAGGATGCAGTGCTGATACTGACTAAGCTTATTTGGTGACCAGTGACTTACTTTGTGTCCAATAAGACACCACTTCAATTCTTTCACTAGGAAGGGTTTCTACTCTCCCAAAAAGCAATGTGCCTGGCAATATGCAGAGGATGTTTCGCATTAATACCTTTTATGCTGGAAATTAACAATGCTTTAATAAATCAAAATTAAACACTTCCTGACCTGTTAGTGAATATAAAGGGTGACTTTGGGGCTGCTCCCACAAATGATGAAGGTAATAAAATTCTCCAAACAGAAACAGAAACAGAGTAGTGCTGTACTGAGAAATGTCTATCTGTGCCTATTTGGCATTTTTTTCCCCCCATGCTGCTATTGTAAGCTGTCTGTGACTCAAATGAAGATATCTACCTGCATGTGTTCAATCCCTGATGGCACTGCCAAATCATTTTGCCATTTGCTTAAGGACCAGTGACATCTTTTGTGTAAATTAGATGGAGTTTCAGATCCCAGGTACTTTCAAAGAGAATAAAACAAAGATCCCACAATTTTGAATAAGTCAAATCAAGTTTACTGTACAAGGTTAGAAAAGTGAAAAATAATTATATTATGTACATACATATAAAGTATTGGACATTAGAATACAAATTAACATGAAGTAAATGTGGGTGAACAGATAAACTGTGAACATCCTATAGAGGTCATTAGTTAGCTAATGTGGTCAAGACAGATTCCACGATTTCTCAGCAACGGATCCCATCCCAAGATAAGAGTGAAAATATGGCTCACCAGATCTCATTAAAACTTCATCTTTTTTCACATGGGACTCTGAATCTTCACTTTTGAAGTTCTAGCATTGGAATGCCCTCAAAAGCCATTCCACATTGGAATGTCTCAATGATTTATCAGATCCTGGTAGTTCAATCTCTTCCCATGAGATTACATCCCACTGGGTTCCTGAGGGTGCACTTCAGTACTTACTCACTGGAATACTTCCTGCTCTTTCATCGGCAGCTTGCTTCATTAAGCTGGCATTGTCCCATGTTTCTGTGAACCTCAATCTTCCTCAGCTGTACCAAGCATGGACTACTTTTGAGCTTGCTGCATTCCCATTTATCAAGTGGCTCATCAAACCTCAGTGAGTTCCCTGCCATTCAGAGCCAACAACAGCAATTTAGCTGGTATGAAGAAATGTTCTTTGTCTGCTCCTTTCTTTTCAACATAGAGCCAGCAACCTTTATTGTCAACCCATTTCCTCAGACCTTCTCCTGAGTCCTGACTGCCCGGTGACTTTGAACATCAGCACCTCTGTTCTCCTGCTTCTAAATACTTGACTGACCAGCAGTTCAAAGATAGTAACCTTCTGCTTTGACTGTCTCCTAACAATACTGAGTCATCTTTTCTGACTCTGTCATTGATTAAAATCGACTGACACTTGAACTGCTGTCCACTAACCATTGAGCTAATCTGGATGACCTATCAAATCTTTCGAAAGGAGTCACTCCTTTATTTGTAGGCAAGAACATGTGATTCAAGCACTGGAGTGTGCTTAAATGTTACAATTTCAAAAAGGTGCAAGCTCACAATGGAGACAAAAAAATCTTATTGTGCATGCCAAAGCTGACAGCAAGTTGTTCAATTTGGTAAGAACTGCATACCAAAGTGTGTAATGGCCTAGTTCATGGGTTGTTGTTTGTTGATGATGCCACAGTGACAGCAAAGACAGAAGTTCACTTGCAACAGCTTGTGTACCAGTTCTCCCTGCACTACAAGGAATCAGCATCAGGAAAACCAAAGTTAAGAACCACTACATTGGGACTGTAACTTCCAGCAATGCTGTCACACTTTGGATCAATAATTACCAGCAATTTTCTCCTTGATGCTAAACTCCCAAGGCTGTAATTATCATGGCAATGCTGAGATATCCTGTGTGGCACAACTGATGCCTCCTCCACATAACAGTGAAAATCTAGGACATTAGATTTCATTAAAACTTCAATGTTTTCACATGGGACTCCAAATCTTCACTTTTCAAGATCTACCTTTGGAATGGCCTCTAAAGCCAACCCATATAGGAATGTCTGAATGACTGATCATATCCTGGTAGTTCAATCTCTTCCCATGAGATTACATTTCACTGGATTCCTGAGAGTGCACTTCAATGCGTAGCCAGCTCTTTCACAAACAACTTGCTTCATTAAGCTGGTGTTGCCCCACGTTACTCCAAACCTCAGTCATCTTCAGCTGTACCAAGCAGGGACTACTTGGTACGAAACTCCCTGTGTACCAGTCTTGTGTTCTCAGCATCGTGCTTTAGAGTTGCGTAGTATGGACAACTTATGCAAGACAAGAAAAGTAGCTGTACAGATACCACTTCTCCCAGGCAAACAAATATTGTGCTACTCCTAGGAAGCCAGAGTGCTGAGTGTAGAAGTACACCATCAGGGATCCTGAGTATGTCTGCTTTCTTGAGTCAGCAGAACTTGGTGAACCAAATAGTTGACAATCACATCCCCAAAGACATGTTCTTTGAAGAGATTGCTATTGGCTTAAGACCGACAGATTGCCCACATCTGCAATAGGAGGATGTCTGCAAGTGAGACTTCATGTTGACTGGGATCAGAGTTGATGTATGGGAATTCCTCACTGCTGACAAGATGCCTGGAAACAAGCAGTCGAAAAAGGCATGAGAAAAGGTGGAGGTAACAAGAAATGACCAGAAAAGGGATCATGCTGGAAGTAAAATACATCAGTTGCCTCCACCTTTCACCTGTGCAAGCTGCAGAAAGGATAGCCACTTTTGCATTGTCTTCTACAACCACAATCCATGATATTCAATCCAGAAGTGACATACATCTTGGGTCCACCTTCTCCCAAGAGGGACTTAACCCAGCCTGTGATCCTAATGATTGTATTAGTAATGCTATTCAAGACTGGGCCAGCCAGAGTCTTTGGGTTTAATGGAAGGGCACCTCATTTTGCAGTCGGTGTGTGAGAATACCATCCTGGGAATTTATTCAGTACCTGCCAATCCATATGCATGAGAACAGACAGAGCCATGAAGTGGGTGGTGTTTCTCATACCATGACACCTGGACATTGCCATTACAATGATTCACACCTGAGCAAGAGCAGTGAATATATATGTATATATATTTAATATTTCTCAGCCCCTTTGGGTTTTTGTTCCAAAAGACAAGCTGGTGGATTCCACGGTGCCCCTTATGGTTTCTGTCATTCTTCATTTATCTTGGTGCACTGCTTGTCACTGATACACTGGGTGACTAACCTTGATCCAAACTGAGAATTTTTGGACTTGGTCTCTCCCAGAGCGCTGAAGACCAGAAGAAACTTTGTGGAATTTTGGTGCCCTTAAAGCTCAGAAGGTTAATTAAAAAAAAATTAAATCAAAACTCACCTTATCCAGCTCTGACTTAAATATATGGAACTTTGACCCTGTTTGTCTTCATCCGTCTAATTAGTTCCTTCACAAAATCAGCAGCTCCACTTATTAAATAACAAGCATGGGATGAAGGGTTTAGGCCCGAAACGTCAAGTTTTCCTGCTCCTATGATGCTGCTTGACCTGCTGTGTTCATCCAGCCCCATGCTTGTTATCTCGGATTCTCCAGCATCTGCCGTACCTTTTATCTCTTACCACTTATTAAATAATTTATTTTATCATTTTTAGAGTGTGTTGCCATAAGATTAAGTAATGAAAAGTTGTAAGTTTCAAACAGGTTTTAATAAACAACAACGGTTGGCAATTTTCTTTCAAAATATCTTAGCGTTCCGCCCATGGATTTGGACAAGAGCAGACCTGTCCTACCTGTTTATCCTCCCACTCTACATTCAAAGAAGGACACACCCTGTAGGGCACAGCTTTTTTATTAAGTTCCTAGCTGAGCTTGAGAGGACCTCAGCCGACATGTATGAGGCAGTTTGACACAAACCTGTTCAATTGCAGATTCAGCAATAAGGTGTGGGTTATCCTTTCTGCAGAATCTGCTGCATTTTCATCTTGAAAGGAATCATTCCTCTGTGACAAGGTGTGGGGCTGGATGAACACAGCAGGCCAAGCAGCATCATAGGAACAGGAAAGCTTGACGTTTCGGGCCTGGACCCTTCATCAGAAATGGGGGAGGGGAAGAGGGTTCTGAAATATATAGGGAGAGAGGGGGAGGCGGATAGAAGATGGATAGAGGAGAGGATAGGTGGAGAGGAGGCAGACAAGTCGAAGAGGCGGGGATGGAGCCAGTAAAGGTGAGTGTAGGTGGGGGGGTAGGGAGGAGATAGGTCAGTCCAGGGAGGACGGACAGGTCAAGGGGGCGGGATGAGATTAGTAGATAGGAGATGGGACTCACCTTTACTGGCTCCATCCCCGCCTCTTCGACTTGTCTGCCTCCTCTCCACCAATCCTCTCCTCTATCCATCTTCTATCCGCCTCCCCCTCTCTCCCTATTTATTTCAGAACCCTCTTCCCCTTCCCCATTTCTGATGAAGGGTCCAGGCCTGAAACGTCAAGCTTTCCTGCTCCTATGATGCTGCTTGGCCTGCTGTGTTCATCCAGCCCCACACCTTGTTATCTCGGATTCTCCAGCATCTGCAGTACCTTTTATCTCTCATTCCTCCGTGACGTCTTAGTGAAGATAGCATGTTTAGTGTGTTTAAACTGTAAGATGCTTTGCAGGAATGTAATCAAATAAAATGGATACCAAGAACTTAAGGTGAGTTTAGGGGAGATGACTAAAAGTCATGTCATAAATTTGGGTTTTCTGTACCTGTCCATGGTATTTTAGTAATGTTTGTGCATAGTTAGTTTGGTAACAGCTTGGACATTGTGAGAGGGAGGTGGAAAGGTAGATGTGAGCGACAATATCATCAAGGGAAAGGATGTGAGTAATTAAAGGAGTTGGTGTAGGAGTGGATCCCGGAGTAATATTGGAGATGACTATTTCGGTGTAGGAGGGGAATCATTCAGAGGCAATGGGCTGAATATTAGCACACATCGGTGAAGTGTGATTTTTGTCAAGTTTCATGGAAGATTTTCTCTGCAAGGCAAAGCAAGATTTGTCATCTTTTCATCTCAAACTCACCTCATTACATAGGTACCATGCCCTTATGGTGTCCCACTCACCCAGTGCTAGCTCACCCGCTGTGCCTGGGATATCCCTGGATCATTGGCACTGGTACTGTATTTAAAAGGCAGTTGTGCACCCAGTCAAGTCATGACAGTCCCAAGCTGCCCTGTGTGGTTTGATTAACTTGCCCCAGACATGGCAGATAAGGGGAAATTGGCAACTCATTTGAAGACTTTGAACATCCTGGTAGACAGGCTGGTGCAGACGAGGGACCTCCTCTTTCTCCAGGCCTGTGAGACATAGCCATGAAACCTGAGTCTGCCAGCCTGCTCCAAGTTTGCCACCCAGGTCTGTGTGGTCTTAGCCATGTGGAGGAATGTCCAGTATTGTAGCAAGAAAGTCAATGACCTTCACCAGGTTAAGAGCCACACTCTTCTGTCTGTGACCTCTCTTTATGTCCACTACTGCACCCACCTCCCACCTCCCACTGCACCTACCCCTCTCATGCATGAAACATCTTGTCTCCTTCGTTCTCAAACCACCAACTTCCCCTGATCTTTGTGCTGTCCATGCGCTCACTCAGGACAGCTGTGTCAGAAACTTTCACCTCACTCAATCCCTCCTGTGTCTCATCCAGGAGAAAAAGGCCCATAAAAGGGACAAAAGAGCCAGGTTAGGTGTTGGGTCTCCTGAAATTTGGATCCTTAGCCCCTTTCATGAGAGGATCTCGACCTTCTCCAACAAGGACTGGGATTGGCCCTGTGGAGATGTTGAAACACCCATGTCTCAGCAACAAAGTAAGAAGCTTTGCCCGTTGTCCCATTGCCCCCAGTGTGAGTGCATTCTCAACAGGCCTGATCTGCTACCCTTCAGTCACAATGCATTCCTTCTTTTGTCTCCTGCAGGAACCAGTAGCATCTGCATGGTCTCCTTGGTCAAATGGGCAATGCCACAAGACATTGCCACCACTACCTCTGAGATAGAGAGCACAGATGGTTCAAAGGATGCATCAGCAAGACTACATTCTTTATTGCTCCACCAGCTTAGCTACTAACACCTCAGAGGCTATGCTATAATGTATATGTCGGGAGCACTCCACTGGGGAGCCATCGCTGCCACATCTTGTCAACTAATCAAGAGGGAAATTCCCCAGATCACTGGCACTCAGAGGACTGCTGGAGTCCAGGCTCTTGCTCAGCCCGAGGCAGGAGAGCACCCTATGGCACTGGCAATTTGTGGCTTCATTGACATGTTGAGCAGACATAGAAGTAGCAGACAGGTTTATTGGGGGCACACTGGGCAATCTGACTCAAATTTGCAGAACTGCAGTAACACAGTTGGTACCCTGCTGCCTCAGGCGTGCGATCATTTGGCTGCCTCAATGGACAGTTTGGTGATGCAGCAGACAGCCAGGTCCCTCAGGGTGTGCTGGATATGTGCACAGACTTGCACTCCATCGCTTAGTCAGTGATGCTGAGCACCAGAAGCAAGGTGCAGGGGGACCAGGGACTTTGACCTCATTCCAGGTGCCCCTTACTCACAAGGAGACAGGACAGTGCCAGGAGGCAGCCAGTCAGAGGAGAAACCCCAAACAGCAACCCCTGTGCCCCAGGACCCCCCAAAGGTGGCCAGGCCTTCCACCTCCAGCCTTCCTGCCACCCCCAGCCCTGTGGAAGTTCAAGCTGTGGAAAGTGCACCTACCTCGGGGCATGTCTGGACCTTCCAACCACCATCAGCCCTTGGGTTGTTAGCCAAAACCCCCAAGGGAATGGGGTCCAACATAGGTCAGACTCCCTCCAGCCCATAGTTGAAGCCAGGACTGCATTGAGATGTAGAGGGGAGGGGTAAAAAGAAAACCTTGTAAGAGTACTCAGGTGGCACAGGTTGTATAGGTCAATGACTAAACATGTAGTGCCCTCAGATTGTGTTTTCCCTTTATTGTGCAGGTGTCTGTGTAGGGCATTACCTTACTCATGCTTGAAACCCTCTCCCTCACAGAACAAAATATTTACCCCCTCCCTTGAGTGCTCTGTTGATGATACCCCCTGATGATACCCCTCCTCTTGACATTTAGTGATAGATCCCTCGGACTGATCATGGCTGAATCCTTTAGCAACATAGCTGCGTGGTCCTGAGCAATGAATGCACCAGACCCTGACTGACACTCATGCAACTCCCTGCACTAGGCTGACCAGGATCACCCCGGCAGTCAACTGACCACGTCCACACCCCTGTTTGGCTTGAAGCATATGCAGTATGTGATGCACTGACGTAGCACAGTGCCTTCTCACAACATACCCACCCTGTTGACTGATCATTACTGATGGCGAGCTGCCTGGCTTTGTATCTGTGCTGAAAGGCTCAGCAAAATAGGCATACAGTGATCCTGGTAGCTCTGGCTGAGGGGCCAAGTGCAAAGAAGGCAAAGCAAGGCAGGGGATGCTGTGAGGCACTTCCTGGGTGAGACTTTTTAAAAACATTTGTGGGATCTGGGCTTTGCTGGCTGGCCAGCATTTCTTTCCCATCCCTAGTTGCCCTTAAGATGGTGGTGGTGAGCTGCCTTCTTGAACTGTTGCAGTCTACTTGCTGTGGGTTGGCCCCCAATGCGAATAGGGAGGGAATTCCAGGATTTGACCCAGTGACAGTAAAGGAATAGTGATATATTTCCAAGTCAGGATGGTGAGTGGCTTGGATGGGAACTTGAAGGTGATAGTGTTCCCATATGTCCTTGTCCTTCTAGATGGAAGTGGTTGTGGGTTTGGGAAGTGCTGTCTGAGAATCTTTTGTGAATTTCTGCAGTGCATCTTGTAGATAGTACACGTTGCTGCAACTGAGCATCAGTGGTGGAGAGAGTGGATGCTTGTGGATGTAGTGCCAATCAGGCGGGCTGCTTTGTCCTGGATAGTGTCAAACTTCTTGAGTGTTGTTGGGGCTGAACCCGTCCAGGTAAGTAAGAAGTTTTCCCTCACACTCCTGTCTTGTTCCTTGTAGATGATGGACGGGCTTTGTGGAATTAGGAGGTGAGTTAGTTGCTGCAGTATTCCGAGCCGCTGACCTGCCGTTATAGCCACTGTATTTATGTGGTGAGTCTAGTTGAGTTTTTGGTCAATGGCAACCCCCCAGATGTTGATAGTTCGCGATTCAGGGATAGTAACACCATTGAATGTTAAGAAGCAGTGGTTAGGTTGTCTCTTATTTGCAATGGTCATAGCCTGGCATTTGTTTGGTGCAAAGATTACTTGCCAGTTGCCAGCCTAAGCCTTGATATCGTTCAGATCTTGTTGCATTTGAACACTGACTGCTTCAGTATCTGAGGAGTCACAGATGATGCTGAACATTGTGCAATCATCGGCGAACGTCCCCACTTCAGACCTTATGATAGAGGGAAGGTCTTTGATGAAGCAGCTGAAGATGATTGGGCCGAGGACACTACCCTGAGGAACTCCTACAGAGATGTCCTGGAGCTGAGATGACTGAAGTCCAACAACCACAACCATCTTCCTGTGTGTCAGGTATGATTCCAACCACCAGAAAGTTTGTCCCTGATACCCATTGATTCCATTTTTACGAGGGCTCCTTGATGCCACACTCGGTCAAATGCAGCCTCGATGTCAAGCGCTGTCACTCTCACCTAACCTCTGGAATTCAGCTGTTTTGTCCATGTTTGAACCAAGGTTGTAATGAGGTCAGAAACTGAGTGGCCCTGGTGGAACCCAAATGGGCATCACTGAGCAGGTTATTGCTGAGCAGGTGCTGTTTGAGAGCACTGTTGATGAAACCATACATCACTTTGTTGATGATCCAGAGTAGACTGATGGGGCAGTAAATGATTGGGTTGGATTTGTCCTGCTTTTTGTGTACTGGAGATAGCTGGGCAATTTTTCGCATTATTGGGTAGATACCAGTGTTGTATCTTTACTGGAACAGCTTGGCTAGGGAAGCGACAAGTTCTGGAGCACAGGTCTTCAGTCCTATTGCTGGAATGTTGTCAGGGCCCATAGCCTTTGCAGTATCCAATGTCTTTAACCGTCTCTTGATATCACATGGAGTGAATCCAATTGGCTGGAGGCTGGTATCTGCAATGCTGGGGACAACAGGAGGAGGCCAAGATGGATCATCCACTCAGCACTTCAGATTGATGATTACTGCAAATGTTTCAGTGTTATATTTTGCACTGAAGTGCTGGGCTCTTCCAACATCGAGGATGGGGATATTTGTGGAACAGCCTCCTCCAGTCAGTTGTTTAATTGTCAACCACCATTCCTGACTGGATGTGGCAGGACTGCAGAGGTTAGATCTGCTCCAATAGTTGCGGAATCACTTAGCTCTGTCCATCACTTGTTGCTTATGCTGTTTGGCATGCATATAATCCTCTGTGTATTTTACCAGGTTGACACCTCATTATCAGGTGTGCCTGGTGCTGCTTGTTGCATGCCCTCCTGCACTCTCCATTGAATCAGGATTGATCCCCTGGCTTGATGGTAACGGTTGAGTTGGGGATACACCGGGCCATGAGGTTACAGATTGTGCTGGAGTACAATTCTGCTGCTGTTGATGGTCCCCTTGGATGCCCAGTCTTGAGTTGCTAGATCTGGTCGAAGTCTGACCCATTTAGCACGGTGATAGTGCCACACAACACAATGGAGGTTTTCTAAATTTGAAGGCAGGACTTCGCCTCCACAAAGGACTGTGCGTTTGTCACTCTTCCTGACGTTGTCATGGACAGATGAAACTGTAGCATTGGTAAGGATGATGTCAAGTATGTTTTACCCTCTTGTTGGTGCCTTCATCACCTTCTGCTGTCTAGCAACTATGTCCTTTAGAACCCGACCAGCTTGATCAGTAGTGTTGCTGCAAGCCACTCTTGGTGGTCAACATTGAACTGCCCCATCCAGAGTAAATTTTGTGCCCATGCCATCCTCAGTGCTTTCTCCAAGTGTTGTTTGACATGGAAGAGTACTGATTCAACAGCCAAGGGTGGATGGTACGTGGTAATCAGCAGGAGGTTTCCTTGCCCATGTTTAACCTGAAGCTATGAAATTTCATAGGGTCCAGAGTCAATGCTGAAGACTCCAGGGCATCTCTTTCCAGACTATATCTCACTGCATCACCACCTTTGCTGGATTTGTCCTGCCAGTAGGACAGGACATATCCAGGGATGGTGATGGTGGTATCTGGGATATTGTTTGTAAGGTATGATTCCATAATTATGATTATGTCAGGCTGTTGTTTGGCTAGCCTGTGAGAAAGCTCTCCCAATGCTGGCACTAGCCCCCAGACATTAATGAATAGGACTTTGCAGGGTTGACAGGGTTGTTTCAGCCATTGCCTTTTCCAGTGCTTAGGTCGATGCCAGGTGATCTGTCCGGTTTCATTTCTTTGAGACATTGTAGCAATTGGTCCAACTGAATGGCTTGCTAGGCCATTTCAGAGGGCAATTGAGGGTCAACGACATTGCTGTGGGGTCTGGGGTCATGTGTAGGCCAGACCAGGTGAGAATGGCAGATTTCCCTACCCGAAGGACATTTGTGAGCCAGATGGGATAATCGACAATGGTTTCATGGTCGTCGGTAGATTTGTAATTCCAGATATTTGTTCTTATTGAATTCAAATTCCACCATCTGCCTCGGTGGGATTTGAACCTCTGTCCCCAGAACATTAGCTGAATTTCAGGGTAGGTAGTCTAGCGTTAATACCGCTAGATCGTCATCTTCCAGATGAGTGCCAAGGGAAGAGTTGAGGAGTCCTGATCTGTAGCCTGGTCCAGTGTCCGTCCCTGTACACAAAGTGTCCTGGCAGTGGCCTTCCAATGAAAGGTGCTGGTGTGCTCCAATGGACAGCATTGAAGTGCAGAACCTTAGTGTGAGATGCGCCATAAGGATGTGATGAGGCTGGTACATGTCAGATACCAATGTCTGTGGACAAGGGGCATATGCAGTTTTGTGCATTAATGATGTTGATGCTGGCTTTTCAAGGTGGTGGTCTGAAGGAGCAAGCAGCCTTCTGGAGTTGAGAGGTAACTGCATTGACTTTCATGTCAAGAGCTGTTGCTGTGTAGTTTCTGTCTGGCAGGATGGAGAATGGGAGACTACATATTATTGAAATGGAATTAAATAAAAATGAGGTTGTTAATTAGTGATAATCCATGCTAGGAGTTCTCTCAATCCATATTAGTGAAAGTCTCATCCTGACCTTCAAAAACATGGTTGGAAAAAGGGACAGTTTGGTCTCAGCACCTCACCCAATTTTCCCAAACTTCTCTCCATGGCCCACACTGTTCAGATTTTAGCAAGATTCCACCCAATGTAAAATGTTAGTTATGAGAAATAAAATCAGAATGATGAATGATAAAACATATTTTCAAGCCATGGAGATGTACTGCATGGAAACAGACCCTCTGGTCCAACTCATCAATGCTGACCAGATATCCTAAATTAATCTAGTTCCATTTGCCAGCATTTGGCCCATATCCATCCAAACTCTTTCTATTAATGTACCCATCCAGATGCCTTTTAAATGTTGTAATGTTGAGAATATTGAAGGAAAAATTGAGGAACAATGAGGAGAGATCTGTGTTTACAGTCACTTTGATGGCAAAGTAACAACATGCCCAGAGACTGCATTTCAGAACTTTGTGCTTACTCCAGAAACAGTTGGGTAAAAATGTACACCACAATGTTGTTATACTGTTATTTCAGCCTCATCTAGCTGAAATAACTCCAAAAAGGCTAGTATCCCATCACCAAGTCACCCTTTATTTATACAGACACTGGTCTGGCTTCCTCAGAACCAGCTCTCAGAGTGAGCAGAACCTTTAACACTCCTCTTTATATCTCTCAGCCAGGACTCCCTGATTGGACCAGATTAATAGTCCTAATCAGGGAACTCATATTCTAAGATGCCCATCTGGCTTGTTACAATTGCTACATGAGCAAAGCTCAATCTTTAGGAAATATTTTAACACTGGCACTCCCTGTTGCAATAAAAACAACTGTTGCGTGACTGTGGTTGGTGAGTTTTACTGACAGCTAAACTACCTCATTATCAGACTTCAGAACTTGCCTATGTCTGTTTCGGTTCTGAGTCATGAATTCCAACTGCATTTGTTGCTCAGAGACTGAGCCCTACCCTTCATCATCTGATTCCTGACGTGATTTTTTAAATTTCAAAACTATATTTTATTCATAAAAAAAACTTTCTATATATACATAGACACTAGAGCAATTCAGGTCTGTAAAGTCTTTGTACATGGAGAACCAACAGACATTGGAGTTTGACTTTTCCAACAGTTCCAATGAGCCCAAAGGCATTTCTTACTTATACAAGATAATATTTACAAGTATTTGAGGGACTGGGAGGGTCCGATAACTGAACATATCCCTATTGTACTTTGGCAGAAAGACCTTAGATGGTGGTCTTTCCCCACTGCGTTTTGGCAGCAGCTGCCCCAAATTATAGTGTGTCCCTCAGCACGTATTCCTGGATTCCCTTCAATCCTGATGAATTATGCTGTAAACTGCTTGGCCTAAACAGTTTGGAAGTGTATTGAAGATATCCATTTATATTGTGCATTTCATGAATTCAGGGCATATCAAGGAGCTCTATACCAAATGAGTGCTTTAAAAATATAGTCAGTGTTGTAATGGAGAATGACCAACCTGTACATTGCAAGCTCCCCTGAACAGCAGTGTAACAAATAACCAAATAACGATTTTTACGTAGAAAATATGAATTAGGAACTGGAGCTGGACAGTTTCAGTTGTGAAGACAGATTGGACAGATTGGGGTTGTTTTTCTCAGTGCGGAGGAGATTGAGAGGGACATGACTGAGATGTATAATATTATGAGGGGCATAGACAGGGTAGACAGGAAAAGACTATTTCCTTTGATGCGCAATCAATGACTGGGTATGTAGATTTAAGGGAAGGGGCAGAAGGTTTAGAGGAGATGTGTGGAAAAACCTTCTTTCACCCAGAGGGTGGTGGGAATCCGGAACTTACTGCCTGTAAGAGTGGTAGAAGCAGAAACCCTCATAACATTTAAGAGGTATTTAGATGTGCACTTGCAATACCAAGTCATACAAGGCTTTGGGCCAAGAGCTGGAAAATGTGATTAAAATATTTTGGTGGTTATTTTTGACTGGTGCGGATTTGATGGCTTGAACGACCTCGATGATGCTATGACTCTAAGTAGGCAATTCAACCCTTCAAGCCTCATCCACCATTCAATCAGATCAGGACCAAACTGTTTATAACCCACGTTCCACATTTCTATCTATCCCCGATAGCCTTTCATTCCCTTGCCAAACAAGAATCTCCCTGAAGAAGGGTAATACCCAAAACGTTGACTGCTCCTTTCCTCTAGATGCTGCGTGGCCTGCTGTGTTCTTCCAGCCTCCTGTTTGTCTCTGTTGGATTTCAGCATCTGCAGTTTTGTTTTGACTCTAACTAAGAACCTGTCTACCTCTGCCTTAAAAGAGATTCAATGACTCCACCTCTACCGCCTTCAGGGGCAGAGAGCGCCAAAGTTGTTCAAGCCTCAGAGAAAAACGATTCCCTCAAGTTTGTCCTGAAAAAGCAAACCCTGATTTTAAAACCATGCCCCTGAGTTCTGGACTCACCCACAAGAATAAACATCCTTTCCACATCCATCTTTTCAAGGCCATTGAGGATCTTATAGACTTAAATCAAATCACCCTTCATTCTGAACTCCAGTGAAAACAAGCCTCGCATGTTCAATCTTTCCTTATAAAACCATCAGCTCACTCCAAATACCAATCTAAGAAACCTTTTCTGATCTGCCTCCAGTGGTTTCCCATCCTTTCTTATAAAGATGACCGAAACTTTATAACGTATTCAAGATATGGTCTCACTGTATAATTGAAGCATAACATCCTTACTTTTATGTTAAATTCATTTTGTAACAAAAGTTTCATCCCATGAGTCTTCTCGATTACATGCTGTACCTGCATACTAATCTATGGTGACTCATACACCAGAACATCTAGATCCGGCTGCACCTCAGAATTCTGAAATCATTCTCCATTTATGTATAGTCTGCTTTCTTATTCTTCCTGCCAAAAATGAACAACTTCATGTTTTCTCACATTATACCCCATTTAACGGATTTTTACCACTTAGCTACATTGGTGCGTATCCTTGGTATATCGCCTTCACAACACACTTTCCAACCTAACTTTGTTTCAGCTACAGATTGAGCCACTATGCCTTTAATCCCCACATCTAAGTCATTGCTAAAATTTAAGGGCCCAGCATACACCTGAGCGTCCTTGTGCACCAGTCGCTGAAGGTAAGCATGCAGGTGCAGGAGGCGATAAAGAAGACAAATGGCATGTTGGCCTTCATTGCGAGAAGTGTCAAGTACAGGAGCAGGGATGTGTTGTTGCAGTTGTACAGGGCCTTGGTGAGACCACACCTGGAATATTGTGTACAGTTTTGGTCTCCTATTCTGAGGAAGGATGCTCTTGCTGTCGATGGAGTGCAGCAAAGATTTACCAGGCTGATTCCAGGGTCGGTGGGTCTGACGTATGAAGAGAGATTGACTAGGTTGGGATTGTTTTTGCTGGAGTTCAGATGAATGAGGGGGAATCTCATAGAGACCTATAAAATTCTAACAGGACTGGACCGGGTAGATGCAAGGAGGATGTTCCCGATGTTGGGTGTGTTCAGAACCTGGGTCACAGTATGAGGATTCGGGGTAGATGGTTGAGGACAGAGATGAGGAGACATTTCTTCACTCACGAAGAGTGGTGAGCCTGTGGAATTCATTATAGGAAGTAGTTGATGCCAAAACATTGAATGTATTCAAGAGGTGACTAGATATAGCACTTGGAGCAAATGGGGTCAAAGGTCATGGGGAGAAAGCAGGATTAGGCTGTCGAGTTGGACGATCAGCTATGGTCGTAAAATATGGTGGAGCAGGCTCGAAGGGCCGAACAGCCTCCTCCTGCTCCTATCTTCTATGTTGCTGTGATCACTGCAAGATCCCTCTTGTCACATCCTGTGAATCTGAACAAACTGTTTATGCATACTCTCTGTTTTCTGTCAATCTTTTATCAATGTTAGTATGTTACTCCCTGTACCACGAGCTCTAGCTTAGTTCAATTTATGTAGAGCCTTGTCAATCACCTTCTGAAAATCCAAGTACAGTACATCAATAGGCTCCTCTTTAACCATAGTGCTTGTTACTCCTTCAAAGGATTTGAATAAATTGGTCAAACAGGATTTCCCTTTCATGAAGCCTTACTGACTCAAATCATAGAATCCCTACAATGTGGAAGCAGGCCATTTGGCCCATCGATCCCACACCAACCCTCTAAAGAGCATCTCATCCAGATGCCCCTGTCCTATCCCTGTAACCCTGAATTTATCTAACCCATTTAACAACTGCACAGCTTTGGACACTGTGGGAAATTTAACATGGCCAATCCACCTTACCTGCACATCTTTGGACTCTGTCATAGCGTCATAGAGATACTGAGCATGGAGACAGATCCTTCAGTACAACTTGTCAATGCTGACCAGATATCCTAAATTAATCTAGTCCCATTTCCCAGCATTTGGCCCGTATCCCTCTAAACCCCTCCTATTCGTGTACCCATCCAGATGCTTTTTAAATGTTGTAATTGTACCACTCTCCAGCACTCCTCTGGTAACTTTTTCCATACATGCACCATCTTCTGAGTAACAAAGTTGCCCCTTGGGTCCCTTTTAAATCTTTCCTCTCTCACCTTAAACATATGTCCTCTTGTCTTGGATTCCCCTACACTGGGGAAAAGATCTTGGCTATTCACCCTATCCATACCTCTCATGATGTTATAAACCTCTATAAGGTCACTCCTAAGCCTCCGATGCTCCAGGGAAAATAGCCCCAGTCCATTCAGCCTCCTCCTATAGCTCAAACCCTCCAACCCTAGCAATATCCTTGTAAATATTTTCTGAACCCTTTCAAATTTCATAACAACCTTCCTATAGCAGGGAGACCAGAATTGAACACAGTATTCCAAAAATGGCCCAAACAATGTCCTGTACAGCTGCAACATGACATGCCAACTCCTATACTCTGCACTAACTTGATTGAGCTTTTTAAGGAAGTGATGAAGAGGATCGATGAAGGCAGAGAGGTGGATGTGGACTTCAGTAAGGCATTCGACAAGTTCCACATGGTGGACTGGTTAGCAAGGTTAGATCACAAAGAATACAGGGTGAGCTAGCCATTTGGATATGTAGCCGGCTTGAATGTAGGAGACAGAGGGTAGTAGTGGAGGGCTGCTTTTTGGACTGGAAGCCTGTGACCAGTAGTTTGCCACAAGGATTAGTTGCTGGGTCCCTTGCTTTTTTGTCATTTATATCAATGATTTGGATGTGAATGAAGAAGGTATAGTCAATAAGTTTGCAGATGACACCAAAATTGGAGGTGTAGTGGACAACCAAGAGGTTACCTCAGTGTACAAAGGGATCTTGACCAGATGGGCTGAGGAGTGGCAGATAGAATTTAATTTAGATAAACGTGAGGTGCTGCATTTTGGTAAGGCAAATCAGGGCAGGACGCACACACTTTAGACTATGGGAGGAAACCCACTCAGACACAGGAAGAAAGTACAAACTCCACACAATCACGCAAGGGTGGAATTGAACCCAGGTCCCCGGCGCTGTGAGGCAGCAGTGCTGACCACTGAGCCACCATGCTGTCCAACTATTCCTGATTACTTTGCATTTTTCCAAGTGCACAGTTATAAACTCTTTAATGATCGATTTTAAGTGACGTTGATTGAAGGATAATTATTGATCAGAGTACTGGGAATAACTCCCTTGTTCTTCTTTGAAATAATGCCATGGGATCTTTTATTCTCACTTGAGAGGGCAGACAGTGTTTTAGTTTAATGCTGTAAGTGAAAAAAAAGGCACCTCTGACATCACAACATTCCTTCAGTACTACATTGTCGGCTGGCATTTTTGTGCTGAAGTCCTGGCATAGCTTTCAATATTATTAATCCAGTGGAGGCCACGAAAGGGTTAAATCAAATAACAGGGGAATTTATTGCCTATCTGTTATCTATGAACCTGTGTTTTAATGCAATAGTGGATCTTGAGCTGATCATGTGTACTGACATGGAGAGATGGAATGCTTCCCTCACATATGTAATGAGTTTCCATGGTGCAAATGATTCAACATTAACAGTTGTTACCTAGGTTTCTCAGGGCTTGAAAAGGGTTGGGCATGAAACGCTAGCCCAGCCAGCTACACCCACATCCTGTGAACAAATCAAAAAAACACTAATTGATTTCAGAAAAATAATCAACCAATGAAAAAATTTCTTGTGTTGTTACAGAAGGATCATCTTTCGTAGTAGCATGATCCCTATTCTGGCTCAGGCACTGTTGTGATGTTGCTGATTGAGATGGCCTTGTTCACACCCAGACCACCACATATTGACGTGCAGCTGGAGCCACTGTCTGTCCTCCCACGTTGGGAAAAGTAGCTGCACGATTTCAAGGATCAAAGGCAGGTTTTGTAATTTCCCTGTTTTTAGCAGTCCCAGAACAGCATGTGGGGATGCAGTCCCTGAGAACAGTGAGGAGAAACGAGACCTGGAGCAGCACAAGGGGAATAAGACCTGGAGCAGTGTAAGGGGAATGAGACCTGGTGCAGTGTGAGGGGAATGAGACCAGGAGCAGCGCGAAGGGAATGAGACATGGTGCAGTGTGAGGAGAACGAGACCTGGTGCAGCGTGAGGGGAATGAGACCTGGTGCAGTGTGAGGGGAATGAGACCAGGAGCAGCGCGAAGGGAATGAGACCTGGTGCAGTGTGAGGGGAATGAGACCAGGAGCAGCGCGAAGGGAATGAGACATGGTGCAGTGTGAGGAGAACGAGACCTGGTGCAGCACAAGGGGAATGAGACCAGGAGCAACGCGAAGGGAATGAGACATGGTGCAGTGTGAGGAGAACAAGACCTGGTGCAGAGCGAGGAGGAACGAGACCCGGAGCAGCACGAAGGATACGAGACCTGGAGCAGCGCAATGGGAATGAGACCAAGAGCAGCGCAACTGGAAGTGAGTCCCAGTGCAGCCCAACATACCTTGTTGGAGCTGAGTGCCGGTTGGGAGCGGACTGGAGGCTGAAGCAGTGGGACAGTTGTTGGACTGGCACCTGGTGCATTTGGTGCATTTCATGTGCTGAACTGCTGCTATTTGAAACTGTTTACTGCACTATAATGTCAATCCTTTAACTATGTTATAACTGTCTTATTTCTAACTTATTATTTTGGACACCGTAATTAATGCTACTACTTTTTGTTTTATTGCTGTTTGTATCCAAGATATGTAACTAGGTACTTGTACCAGGGTGGAGCCATTAGAGGCAGCCATTGTAAAAACTTTTCGCTGTATTCCTGTACTTCTGTGCTGGAGTACACATGACAATAAAGGATCTTCTATTCTTTTCAAACGGAAAAAGGCCTTTATTTCTCTACCATTCAAGTGCAATCGATCTGCATCTGATTGCAGTCAAAAATGCTGCACAGTCCAATTGCATTCTCAATTGGTGCTTCACTGGCGAATGGAGAGCTGCATAGATTCCAAACAGTATAGAAAGAGGTCATTGGTTCATTGATTCTGCACTGACCCTTCAAAGAGCATCCCACCCAAACATAGCCCTCTGCCCTATTTTCCATGGCTAATCCACCGAGCCTGCACATCCCTGGACACTATGGGCAATTTAGCATGGCCAATTTATCTAACCTGCGCATCTTTGGACTGTGGGAGAAAACCAGAGCACCTGGAGGAAACCATGCAGACTCCACATAGACAGTCACCCAAGGCTGGAATCAGACGTGGGTCCCTGGTGCTGTGAGGCAGCTGCATGTTTGTATCTATGTAGACACTGTGCATGTGGACCATCATGTTGCACTTCAACTGTAAAAAATTTTCATGTGTTAGAGACAGGTTCAACTGAGGCATTCAACAAGATTTTGGATTGTTGTTTGGATAGATGGTGTGTAGCGATATAGGGGAAAGCAGGAATTTGACACTAGATAATAGAGCTGGTGTAGGCACAATAGGCTGAATGGCCTCCTTCTGTAGAGTGATAATTGTGCGATTCTATGTCAGAAAGCAGTAAGAGAAGAACTGTTAGTGCCTACTTGACCTTAACATTATTATGAAAGTTGGGCATGAGCATACCCTTCAGGTCTCACCCATATAAGTTGTCAAATCCAAATTTGCATTGATATGCAATCATCAAACCAAGCCATGCAACGAGGAGGACACTTAACATGGGCAATCAATGAAATAATAGAGAAAATAGATGGCGCTAAAATCTATATTAAACTGGATATTAATGGTACCAAATGGAGCTTGCTGAACTTTCAAGGTATGTTACTGTATTCTCAGATTTTTTGATACAACAGGCTCAATATTGAAATCAACTCTATAGCCCATGGGCACGATTGAATCTGCACTGCAAGGACTTTCAGGCCCACTGAATATTAGTGCTGAGATCATCATCTTTGCTTGCTCTGAAAATGATGTTAGGACATGCTCACAATGCCTTAGAGAAGGAACTCTCACCTTGAACAAAGACGTGTTTGTTCAATTAAAGCAGAATGGAACTCCACAGAGGTGAAGGAATACCACCTGATTCACGGAAGACTGTAGCCATTGCAAATGCTGTGGATCCTACAAACATGCAGGAAGTCTGCCGCCTGCTAGGATTCATCACCTACTGCAATTGCTTCATTCCTGACTTTGTTAAGTTGTCTGCCCTCTTCCACGATCTGCTGAAAGAAATCGCCAAGTAAGAGTGGAGTAAGTCACACCAAACAGATCAAACAGAGGTTTTCAGCAAGTTGCACAGATGCCTATTTCTGTGCTGAGAAAACCACCCAGCTGGCCATGGATGCAAGCCCAGTTGCTAAGATACAGTTATTGAGTGGATAGATAAGGCAGGTAACCCATCAATCATTGTGATAGCAAACAGATCACTAATACCTATGGAGCAATGTTATTCACCAACAAGAGAGAGAAGCTCTCTCAGTTGCCTAGGGTATCTCACACTTTCAGCAATCTGCTTTGCAAATCAGCCATGCTCATAGGGTGTTGGATACTCAAATTGCAAGACCATGAGATCCATTTGAGTATCATTCAGGCAAGTCTACGTTTTATAACATATGTCTGCTAACAGATTAGACTGAAGTTGCTGAATGAAATCTTGATTACTTAAACCTGAATGAGATGCCAAAGTCACTAAAACTACCTGACATCAAAATGGCAACAAAACAAAAGAGAGATAGCAACTATGCATGAAAACTATGGAATCACAAAACTGGAAAGGTGATCAATACAGGGTTAAAGGGAGGCGATGGCCTCATCTTGTCTCTATTGCGATTATCCAAGACCTAGTTTATTATCACTAGACTATTCATCCAGAGACCCAGGTAATGATCTGGAAACCTGGGTTCAAATCCTGCCATGGCAAGTGGTGGAATTTGAATTCAATAAAAATCTGGAATTGAGAGTTTATTGATGACCATGAAAACATTGTCGATTATTGGATAAAGCCATCTGGTTCACTAATACCCTTTAGGGAAGGAATCTGCTGCCCTTCCCTGGTGTGGCCTACATGTGACTCCAGACCCCAGCAATGGTTGACTCTTAACTGTCCCCTGAGCAGTTAGGGAAGGGCAATAAAGGCTGGCCTAGCCAGCGGCGACCACATCCCTTGAATGAATAAAACAAAATCTTTCACACACTACAAAGTTGTCACAATGTTTGAAATGCTCGCTGTAATAACCATCTGATTTCACGTTACGCAACAGCTGTATTGTCGTTCCACAATCATTGAGAGAATGGATTGCCAATGCAGCAGTTGTCAAAACCAAACAATTCCCTAGGGAAAATTAATGATTCCCAGGTAATGACTACAATTTACAGATGAAAAGTATTCAGTGATACCATGTCAGGTTACCAAAATGATTACATCTTTGTGGGTAGTTCACAATGTTTGAATGACCTCCAGGACTATGGTGTATGGACCAGACCAAACTCCCTCAAAATATATTAAGAAGATAGCCTAGACCTTATCATTTTAAAGTGCCAGGTGTTGCGTTCTGGATGCAATTTGATTGGTGAAACCACCACATTTGAAGCAAAACACACTTTATTTATATACTCAGTTAAAATACAACAAAACAACGAAGAACTTGGAATATTTTAACTGTTGGAAACGTAACAGAATAATAGATTATCAACCAAATCCAAATAAACTGTTCTAATGAAATAAAATCCCATAAAAACACCCTTGACAAAGGCAAATTCAGTAAAACAGATAGCCTCACATGCAACTTCAGCAACAGGAGGATAACATCATGAGAAAACTCTGAGATAGAGTAGCAGGGAGAGATGTACTGCTGCTTCCACCTAGCTTCTAGACTCCAGCAACTGCTACTGAAAACTAAAACTAAAAATCCTGGTTCTAAGGGAGCTTGAACCCACCATCTCAGGCCGCTTAAATTGTTCCAACTTTAAAAAAGAACCAAGGCCCCACAAGCTGTTCATTGGTTCTGAGTAGACAGCTTGGTACCTCTGTCTTAAAACCTCTCTCAATAGAAATCCACGACAAAATACACCTCTTAAAGCCATAGTATTGTGAGAACGGATTGAGGCGAGCTTTGATTTTGCAGATTTGTATATAGGTAAATGTCTACTTACTGCCACTGATCACTACAACAGATTACTAGTTAAGCAGTTATCTCAAAGATTAATCAGATTTGTGCTTCGCGTGGTGCCCCTCAAACATTGAGAAGTGAATTCCAAAGAAGAGTCATCAGATCCAAAATATCAACACTGTTTCTATCACCACTGATGCTACCATATTTACTGAGTTTCTCCAGCACTTTCTGTTTTTATTATCCATTCAATAGAAGTGAGTTCCATAAATCACAGACCACCTCGGTTTTACTCATTGAAAGTCACACGCTATTGGCGAAGAGCTAATGGATAAGCTGAGAGATGTATGAGTGACTAGAGAAACGTGCTACATGTGGATATGTGAGAGAAAGAGTTGTGATGCTTTCTTTGCAATTAGAGAATGATTTCTTGGTTGATTCTGGAATGCTTCCAGTTACACGCATCTTTGCACATCCTACGTTCAGACGTCTTCCTGAATTACCCTGTGAAACTATATGAATGTACAGAGCTGTGATGGAGAACAGAAGGATAGAATGAGAGTAAATGCAAAACAACAAATGAAATTCGCAACTACCTTAAGAAAGGCAGTGGATACAGTGCCAGTGAAACGTAGTGGTCACTATTCAAATGTAGGGAACCCCTTATGATGTCATCCATTTGTTGCGACCGGCACAAAGGGATCAATGATCACCACTAAGCCCAGTTCACAAATGATCACACAAAGTGTGTAATTCTTCACAGCACTGAAAACACCATTCATTAGCATTGAATCTGATTTCAACATTGACATCTCAGATGAAGAACATTAAACCACATTTTATATCACACAATATCCTACAAGTACAAAGGATTCAGAGAAAGTACAAAGATGATGCCAGGATTGGAGAATTTAAGTTTTGGGGAGCAGCTATATATGTTGGGGTTATTTTACCTGGAGCGTCGAAGGCTGAGGGGTGACCTTGTACAGGGAGTTCTCCTATGATATGTGTTCTGGAAACGCAAATTGGCTACAACGCGATTGATGAATAGGGGAACAGTATTTGTAAAACATGAACTTGTGTTGGCTACAACACGGTTCCATTGAGTAATGATTAAATGTCATAAACCTCAAATATAATATCACGCAGAGAACAACCATCTTATTAGGAAAATACGTGAAGCCTTAGTTTGAAGAATTTATGATGAACACATTAAATGCATCAGCATTATATAGAAAGGTCAGATTCCTCTGCTTTACTTATCTGCAAATCTATCCAGAAGTCTGTGTCAATGGAATGTCAGATCAGATCAGCATTTAAATGGGGGAAGGAATTTTACCAAGAAATTGCCAATGTGTCAATTTTGGGGGAGTTTCAAGGAGGGTTGCTGACTGTGAGCTCTATCTCACACAATTTTGTACTATTCACCTCTTTTGGATCATGCTCACACTATCATGCAGTACTGACATTGCTGGGATTTCCAGTGGCAGAACTCTATTTGAAGTCCAATTGTCACTTCATTGCAAATACAAGGTCAGATTCATAAATGTATTGCCTCTTTGCAGCATCACCTATCTGAAAAACTGTCATTATAACTGCAGCTATAAGAATGAAGCCACACAGATGAGGAAGAATTTTGAAAAATATAATTATTATGTGTCCTTTGTGCTCCTAACCCTGCTTTTCCCATAAGCTCCATTACGCAATTTTTTATAACGCAATGTTACACTGAGGGGCAGGTATAGGGTAAATAGACAAAGCCTTTTCCTGGAGTGGGGGAGTCAAAACTAGAGAGTCTAGGTTTAAAGTGAGAGGTAAAAAATTTAAAAGGCACCTAAGAGGCAACTTTTTCACGCTGAGGGTGGAGCATGTATGGAATGAGCTGGCATAGGAAGTGGTGGAGGCTGGTACAATTACAACATTGAAAAGGCATCTGGATGGGAATATAAATAGAAAGGGTTTAGAGGGATATGGGCCAAATGCTGGCAAATGGGACTAGATTTATCTAGGATATCGGTCAGCATGGACGAGTTGGACCAAAGAGTCTGTTTCCGTGCTGTACATCACTATGACTCTATGACTCTAAGTAAGAGGAAGCATCCAACATACTGATGTGATTATGTTATTTGTTCACCAACTGAAAACAAACCTTCCATCTCATTTTATGTGACTGAGTGAATCTGTCAAAAAATATTTTTATTGTTTAAAGTTATTGTTTATACTTTTGGAAACAAACCAATGAAACACCTCTGCTTCTCAGTTATGAAGAAAGGCATAGATATAATGTATTGAAAACTGCATTTTGTTCACTTAAGGCTCCCACACACATATACCAGAACAGGGAGTTTGGAAGAGAATTAAGGAATCAAGTTCTAGCAGTGCATGCATAGTTCTGCTTCTAACTGGATCTTTCTAAGAATTTCATTTGGTAAGTGCTTTATACAGGATTTGAGAACCTGTACCCACAGACTAATGCCTGTAGTGCTTCCAGATAGTTGCTCCCATCCCACTTATTATTGAAACTGTCAGCACTCACCCATCTCACCTGAAACTAACTGCAGTCTGCATTGTGATTGGGATTGCTTGACTTCCACTGATAGTAAACCTTCCTGCTTTGAGAAGTTGCTCTTGTGGGTAACTTCTCTGTATGCTGGAAGCAGCTGAATTCTTTTATCATGACATCTCTCAGCCCTATTGTCCGATGTAACATCTGACTTTGAAGTTTTGACTGCAGAGAACCATTTAACAAATTTGCTTGTCACTCACCAAAGAAGGATGTGTGGTTTGCCAAAGTTATAAGGCCTTGGCAAGACTACGCCTGGAGTATTGTGTGCACTATTGCTCTCCTTAGTTTTTGTTAATTCATCCACAGGATATGGGCATTACTGGCTGGGCCAGCATTTATTGCCCATCCCTAATTGCCCAGAGGGCAGCTAAGAGTCAACCACACTGTTCTGGGTCTGGAATCACGCGTAGGCCAAACCAGGTGAGGACAGCAGTGAGCCAGAGGGGTTTTTCCTGACAAGTGATTCATGGTCATCATTATACTCTTATTTCCAGATTATGATTGAATTCAAATTCCATCATCTGCCATGGTGGGATTCGAATCTGGGTCCCCAGAACATTACCTGGTTCTCTGGATTAACAGTCTAACGATAATGCCACTAGGCCATCACCTACCCTAAATACCTACACCCCCTCATCACCTACTTCCTATCTGAGGAAGGATGTTCTGGCTATGGAGGGAGTGCAGCAAAGTTTTACCAGACTGATACCTGGGATGGTAGGACTAATGAATCGGTTCAGATCATATTCACTAGAAATTTAGAAGAATGATGGAGTTCTTATAGGAACCTAAAAAATTCTAGCAGGACTAAACACAGAAAGGATATTCCTGATGAGTGAGGAGTTCTGAACCAGGTCTCACAGTCTAAGGATGTGGGGCAGGCGATTTAGGCTGGAGATGAGAAGAGATTTCTTCACCCAGAGATTGGTGAGCCTGTGGAATACTTTGCCCCAAAAAGCAATTGAGGCCAAAACTTTGAATATTTTCAAGAAGGAGATAGATATAGTTCTTAGGGCTAAGGGATCAAAGGGTATGGGGGAAAAACAGGGAACAGGGTGCTGAGTAGGATGATCAGCCGTGGTTACATTCAATGATGGAGCGGGCTCAATGGGCCAAATAGCTGTTACTATTTTCTATGTTTCTAACTTATTTTCAGCTGCAAGAGGGGCTGCAGCAATCATGTTATCTAAAGGGCAAAGCACCTAATTGGCAGCTAAGGGAATTCTGATTAGTTCTCATTGTAAGTTGTTTGGGTGCATGCTGGAGAGTTTTTGCAGGTGCTGTGGTGAATTCCTGGATTTGGCAAGGAGTATTGCTGCATTTGCATTGGAAAGGCGGAGGGTTTAGTGATCCGACCATGCTAAAACTATAGCTGCAGTTCTGGTGCCTCTGGCTCAGCAGCATGACAGGGAGATGGAACAGAGGCTACAAAGAGGGGAGGTGCCCTGTCTTATGGTGGGGGATTTCAAGATTTGGGGGTATATTTTTAAGGTGAGAGGAGAAAGATTTAAAAACGACATCAGGATGGTACATGTGTGGAATGAATTTCCTGAACAAGTGGCAGATATGGGTATAATTATAACATTTAAAAGACAATTGTATAAGTGCAAGAATAAGAAATGTTTGGAGGGATATGGGCCAAGCACAGGCAAGTAGGACTAGTTTAATTTGGAATTACGGTCAGCATGGATTGGTCGGAGTGAAGGGTCTGTTTCTGTGACTCTATGACTCCAACTGTATGGCATAAGAGATACAGCATCCTTGCCCCTCACTGGTTCTAACCTGCTCCTTTCCATTGTGCATCCCCTGAACTGCAAGAGAGAATGTCAGTGATTGTGTTACACCCTATTATGGTGATGTGCCTGCCCAAGCTGGTCTAACAACTAGGAACTGTGTGTGAGGCTGGCAGTGTCAGAATGTGTACAAGGGTGAGGTGGAGTAATGTTTTTTATGTTAAGTTCTGAGGCTCAAGGACTGGTGCTAGGTGAACAATGGGAATGTGAATGTTGAGCAGCAAGAAAGGTCAGTGGTATGGTGGGAAAGAGACATCACGTGAAAGTACATTCGCTGACCTAGACCATGCATCATCAATCCTCTTGTGGCACTCTACTGGCAGGGCTGTTGAAACTTCTTAGCTGCCTTCATGTGGTTGGACCAGCAATGTCGTTCCTCTTCTTGCCCTCTTTAATTGGACAGCAAGCCAGGAGGCAGCCAAAGCCTTTGGTAAAATTGCTGAGTTGGTCCCATTTCCAGTAAGCGTAGGCTCGGATTCCACTCTGACCTCAGGGTCCCAAAGCCAGTGTGAAAATCCAAGCCCCGAGTGTCCTGGGCCAGGCTTGCAAATATTGCTTTAAGCTGTTGACATTATACCATTTCCGACAACAATTGCATACTTCACAGTTGAATCAATGAGATTTGTGTTTGTACTCTAAACATTAAAGGATTATCATTGCAGGTTTGTCGTTGACAATTGCTCCCTCCTAATCACTAACCGAAACTTTCCGGCAAAAGTCACATGACCCAAAACTGCACATGATCCAAGTTGTTGCTTTGTGAAATAAAAGGAAACATCCCCTTAGAATTTCCTTAACAGAAGCAACAAATCTGCCCATAGACTGATCAGTAAAGCAATCCTGCTCAAACCACGAGTACCATTTGGAATTCAAATGTAAATAGCAGCTACCACTGGATAAAGGTGGGTTTATTGTAACAAAGGCTTGTAGTTGTATATTCCACGATATCTTTCAGTATTCCAACAGTTTGTCATAGCAATTATTAGCGCAATCCTTCTTTAGATGTGTGGTCAGGTTTCAGTAATGTAGTAGGGTGTGACTGCTATTTTAATCAGTGCTGTGACAGCAGTTGTAGCTTTCCTATCAGGAGAAGCCAACGGAGGGATTCAAGGCCAGAATGAGGCTGAAATGAATAGGTTGCATTACTTTTGTACTTCCCTTGTGATATCAGGTGGAGGGAAGCTTCAATGTCCACAAGCAAAGCCCATCCTTCTCCTAAAATTTGCATGTCCAATTATATCAGCTTAAATGATCCTCCTTGGTTATGTTGGAAATAGAGTCATTAGAGTTATACAGCATGGAAATAGACCCTTCAGTCCAACTCATCCATGCCGACCAGATATCCTAAATTAATCCAGTGTCATTTGCCAGCATTTGGCCCATATCCCTCTAAACTCTTCCGATTCATATACCCATGCAGATGTCTTTTAAATGTTGTAATCGTACCAGGGTTCACCACTTCATCTGGCAGCTCATTCCATACATGCAGCACCCTCTGCGTGAAAAAGTTGCCCCTTATATCCTTCTTAAATCTTTCTCCCCTCACCTTAAACCTATGCCCTCCAGTTTTGGACTTCCCTATACCAGGCAAAAGACCTTGGCTGTTCATCCTATCCATGTCCCTCATGATTTTATAAACCTCTATAAGTCTCCTCTCAGCCTCCAACACTCCAGAGAAAATGGCCCCAGCCTATTCAGCTTCTGCCTGTAGCTGAAACCGTCCAGTCCCGGCAACATCCTCGTAAACCTTTTCTGAATGGAAAGGAGAAAGGGAGTTGCGTAAATAGAGCATTTTTCATGACCTCAGCTAGTGAAGTATTTCTGAAGTGAAGTCACTGCTGTCAAACACTAAATATTAAGAAGATTGACGCTATTGCCTTTGGTACTCACCAAAAATTCTATCCCCTAACAACTGTTCTACCTGAGATAGTAGGAACTGCAGATGCTGGAGAATCTGAGATAACAAGGTGTAGAGCTGGATGAACACAGCAGACCAAGCAGCATGAGAGGAGCAGGAAAGCTGACGTTTCGGGCCTAGACCCTTCTTCAGAAATGGGGGAGGGGAAGGGGATTCTGAAATAAATAGGGAGAGAGGGGGAGGCGGATAGAAGATGGATAAAGGAGAAGATAGGTGGAGAGGAGACAGACATGTCAAAGAGGCGGGGGTGGAGCCAGTAAAGGTGAGTGTAGGTGGGGAATTAGGGAGGGGATAGGTCAGTCCAGGGAGGATGGACAGGTCAAGGGGGCGGGATGAGGCTTGTAGGTAGGAGATGGGGGTGGGGCTTGAGGTGGGAGGAGGGGATAGGTGGGAGGAAGGACAGGTTAGGGAGTTGGGGACAAGCTGGGCTGGGTTTGGGATGCCAGGATGGACATGTTGTCTAAGGAGTGGGAGGAGACGACATGTCCATCCTGGGCCTCCTACAGTGCCACAATGATACCACCTGAAGGTTGCAGTAACAGCACCTCATATTCCGCTTGGGAACCCTGCAGCCCAATGGTATCAATGTGGACTTCACAAGCTTCAAAATCTCCCCTCCCGCAACCGCATCCCAAAACCAGCCCAGCTTGTCCCCAACTCCCTAACCTGTCCTTCCTCCCACCTATCCCCTCCTCTCACCTCAAGCCCCACCCCCACCTCCTACCTACTAGCTTCATCCCGCCCCCTTGACCTGTCCATCCTCCCTGGACTGACCTATCCCCTCCCTAATTCCCCATCTACACTCACCTTTACTGGCTCCACCCCCGCCTCTTTGACCTGTCTGTCTCCTCTTCACCTATCTTCTCCTTTATCCATCTTCTATCCGCCTCCCCCTCTCTCCCTATTTATTTCAGAATCCCCTTCCCCTCCCCCATTTCTGAAGAAGGGTCTAGGCCCGAAACGTCAGCTTTCCTGCTCCTCTTATGCTGCTTGGCCTGCTGTGTTCATCTAGCCCCACAGCTTGTTTTCTTGACCAAGATTTTTGTTATCTATTCTGATACTCTTTCTGTAACTTTGTGTCAATTCTTTTTCATTGATAATACCTTGTAAGTGCCTTTGGATGTTTTGCTATTTCAAAGGCACTATACAAATGCAAGTTTTCATTCATGTTATTTTACGCAGCTCAGCTAATTGCATATCAAGATCCCACAAAGAACAAAGAGAGAGATAACGTATTTTAGCAATGCTGATTTGAGGTAGAGATATTGATCAGGACACTGGAAGAATAATAGTGCTTTTTGGTCCTCGCCACAAACTCTATCCCCTGGCAGCTATTCTATCTATCTCCCTGCAACTGTCTGAAGTTATGACACATCATTTGAAACCATGATGTTGTGTTTAACCCTAAGGTAATCTTAAGACCAAATACCACTCCATCAGCAAGTCTAATTACTTCCACCACCCTAACATTTCCTAACTCCAATCCTACATCAACCCACTGTAACTGAAATCTCTTCTTTCTACCTCCCTCTTTTACATCTGGATGACAGGGCAGGCCATGCGTCAGATTAAAAACTGAAAGAATTGCGGATGCTGTAAGTCAGGAGCAAAAACAAAGTTCCTGGAAAAGTTCAGCAGGTCTGGCAGCATCTGTGAAGAAAAACGTTTCGGGCCCGGTGACCATTCCTCAGAATGGAGGAATGCATCAGATTCATAGCTTATTCAAAAGGCATCAAAATGCAGCACTCCCTCAGTTCTGTATTGGTGTGTGAGCCTGGATTAATTTGAAAATATGATCTGTCCGAACCAGCCTTTTTTTTCCTCAGATACTCAAAACGCCTCCCTTAGTTTGTCTACTGTCCTATAATCCTCAGAATTTGAAAACATGATCTTGGCAGCAGTTAATCACCACTTCCTAATGGACCTCCCCTTTGAGTTAATGTTATGAAACTTGGTGCTCTCAGCAGTACGCACCTCAGTAACTCATCTTGGCATCTCAAGGAAAAGCAGCATCACAGAAACATGGAACCTACAGCTTTCCAATATGTAACAATAAAAGCAAATATACTCAAAGGTCCACCGGCAAAATGTGTGACTGCAAACTGGGCAGGATCTTATAGAATCTTACAATCTTGAGACATAAAACAAAATATCTAACCCATTGTGCCTGTGCCAATCTTTGGAATTGCTATGAAATTAGGCCCACGTCACCACTCCTTCCAATTAGCCCTACATATTTCCCCTTTTCAGGTATTTATCCCATTAAAGTAGTAGTTATGAAAATAAAGAGGGGTGAGATAAGGGTGGAATTTAACATAAAATTAACAATCTAAAACGGGAACTGTTCAAGTGCTGACAATCCATGTAGGTCAGTGGAAACAGGATGATGGGAGAACAGAGCTTGTAACAGGATAGATATAGGTTAGAATCACAAAATTCTTACAGTGCGAAAAGAGGCCATTCAGCCCATCGAGTCTGCACCGACCTTCCAAAGAGTTATAGAAGTTTGCAGCACAGAAACGGACCCTTCAGCCCAACTCATCCATGCCAACCAGGCTTCCTAAACTGAACTTGTCCCATTTGCCTGCATTTGGCCCATATCCCTCTAAAGCTTTCCAATACACCCATGCCAAACTCCCCACCCTATCCCCACCATGGCTAATCCTACATTTCCCTGGACACTATGGAGCAATGACCAATCCACCTAACCTGTACAACGTTGCAGAGCTTTGGACAAGTTGATGTCAATGCATATTGGAGGTGAGAGACAATGGTGTTGAGATGTTTAAGGCATAATTGATAGTTCCAGCAATTGGTGGATGGAGCAAAGGAGGAGATTGATGTGAGCTGCTTTTGTGAAGGAGAGATTATAGGTTCAGAAGCTCTAATCAGGTTAAGTAGAATGTTGAGGACACAGGTAATCAGGATCAACAATAATCAGATTGGAAGTAATATAAAAACAAAGCTGTGCATGATTTTAGGAAATTAAACAAAGAATCTCGTTAGACTTGATTTAATTATATTGAGCGATGACAGTGCATTCCTTGTCTGTCCTTACACCCATGTCTGTGTTTGCGTCTGTAACCAAATATAATTATAGTCAAGTGTCTTTGAGGAAAATTATTTAAACCATTTCTTCCGCCTTAAGTCTGAAACAGCCTGTCCACAAAAATCGAAAAATGACATAAACTAATATGCAATTGCATTCCTCTTCCAAATCATAGTTCACTGCGGTCTTCTAGTCAAAGACTGCTGACAACTAAACTGGATTCATATGGAGGGTGGGAAGATGAGAAAGAGAGAGGGAGAGTCCACTAAGTCTTTAAAAAGAATTTATATAGCACCAATGATATCTTCAGAGTACATAACAGCGTATAGTGACTACTACAAAGAAATGTGACAGTCAGTTCACATGCAGCAAGTTCCTACAAATTGGAATGTGATAATGACCAGGTAATCTGTTTCAGTAATGTTGGTTGAGGGATAAATATTAGCTCTGTGACACAGAACTCTGTGGTCCACTGTCTGTTCCCTGGGTCGCACATCAAGGTAAACATTGGCTGTGTCTGGAGGACCGTCGACTTGGTGAAAGACGCACTTTGATCTGCCCAAAACTTGTTGGTCTTCAAGATCAAGGAGTTGACATTGACCAAGTGTTGGCACATTCCAAGGTCCAGGACTATGTGCTGAGGGATGTTCTAAAGCTTGGGGCAGGGCCACTGGGGATAGACCAATGTCTGAGGCCTTCCTGCTGAAGTTAAATGGGGGTCCGTTCAGTTATTGGACACCTTGGTGCCTCAGATACATATAAATATAGTGTTGTACAAGTCAGAAATGCCTTTGTTTTGTTTGTTGGGTAGAGTCCGATGTTTGTTTGTTCCTTCATATTGCTACTGTACAAAACCGAACTACATTTGTGACTACGTATGTTTATATAAATAGATTTTTATGAATTAAGTTCTATTTTTGAAATAAAAAAAATTAGCTGGATCACCAGAATAACCGCTAACACTTCATTGAATAGTGCCTTAGGATATGTTACGCCCATGTGAGTGGACAGAGGAGAATGCATTTTAACTTTACATTTGAAGAAGAGTGAGATGGTTTTTAAAGCTGAACAGGACTGGTGACGCCAGGCGCCATGGTGAGGATTGGGGAACAGTGTGGTAGGGTTTTGAAAATGGTCCATCATTCACAGCGCATGGCCGAGGAGACAGTAACTCCTGGGCCTACAAAGTGGATGCAGTCTCCAGCAATGAGTCACATGGAGAGTGAACAAGGGCAGGAATCTGAGCAGCACAGCATCTCCACTGTGTTAATATGAATAGCACAAATCTTATTATTTAGAATGACAATAGAACAGGAGAAGAACATATTTCATTAAATAAACACAGAGGATGCCAGAGAAACCCAGCAGGTGTGGCAGCATCTGTGGAGAGAAAAGCTGTTGTAACTGTCTTTCCTTGTTCCGCTGCTGATTTTGAATCATAAGATTCCCAGGTGGCAGCGAAGTAGGATTCCTAAGCCTGAGCTCTTCCTCTCTGTCCATTTATTTTCTTTCTTTATCTCTCTTTTCACTTTTCTTCCTTTTTACCTCCTGCTCTCAGGCAGCATCAGTGATGTCTTGGGTGAAAGCCAGCGTGGAATCCTGGCCTCAGCGTGGACTCGAACTCCCGGCCTCAGTGTGGACTCGAACTCCCGGCCTCAGTGTGGACTCGAACTCCCGGCCTCAGTGTGGACTCGACCCCCTGGCCTCAGCGTGGACTCGAACCCCTGGCCTCAGCGTGGACTCAAACTCCCAGCCTCAGGGTTGACTCGAACTCCCAGCCTCAGGGTGGACTCGAACTCCTGGCCTTAGTTTGGACTCAGACTCCTGGCCTCAGTGTGGACTCGAATTCCCAGCCTCAGGGTTGACTCAAACTCCCAGCCTCAGTGTGAAGCCGAGTGCGATTTGGGCTTTTCTTCTGACTTTTTTTTGAACTCTTACTTCTCTATTTTTCCAATTTATTGCTGGACATTTTATTACTTTATTCTTCTAGTTTTTTTTCCCTAAGAATTTGTACTTCGGTACCTAGGTATCTTGGTGCCTAAGATGGTGCTGTAAGTGACGACTTGTAAACTTTCCACTGCACTCATGTAAGTACATGTGGCAATGAAGCTAATTCTAAGGGTCAGGTTTAAAATAAACGTAGTCTTCTTGGTAATGTTGGTCTGTTTCCATATCTAAGTGTAAGGGTGGTAGGACAGAAAGTGTGTGGTTCACTTGCTCCTGCCTCTGCCATCTTAGTTCATCGACTAGTGCCAGTCTGGACAGAGGGCAGCCTGTTAAGGGTATAAAGGTGGCCTTCACATCCAATCAAGAGTGTAGCGTGGGCTGGCAGACAGCATTAGAATTCTGCTACAATCAGCAAGATGGTCACAGCTACAGTCTTGAAGGTCTCCTGCTCTCTGAATCCGTCTTCATTGTTTTATTCAGGGCTCAAAAAAGTAAAACAAAATGAACTAAAAGATTATTATGGACGCTGCCAATGTCACCTGCAGAACACTCTGCTATTTTCACTGGATGAAAGGCTTTTTGTTTCCAACTCTTGTTCCACTTCATTATTCCTGCCAGAAGACACTTACATTTTTCTTCCATTTGAAATCCAGTGGACAAAGAAAAATTCCATCTGGTTTGTTTTCAAACAAACTCAGTCACTTGTTAATTGTGATTTAAAAGCAGTGAGGCATTTTCTGATTTCTGTGTCCACACTTTATAATATTGGTTACTGGAGTGATGATGTTGGAATGCTAACCCAATTTCAATACACTACATTTTATGTTCGTATAAGTGGGCGGCTGTAAAATCTACCCAAAATACGCAGAAACTGAATAAATACTGGAGGATTATAACCAAATCCAGGAGGAAAAAAGTAGACTGATAAAATGGTAGTACACCTGCAGATGAAACTGAACACAGAGATGCCTACATTGTAATTGTGTTAATTGTCACCTCTGCCTCTTTCTATCTGCTACAGAAACTCTTATCCCTTCCTGCTCTTATTAATGTGGGGTTGTGAAGCTTTTTAAAGTTTTTGAGACGATTTGCAGCTCGGATTGTGGATGAGGTGTAGACATGCTCGCCAAGCCGGTGGGTTTGGTTGCAAATGTTTCATCACCCTGCTAGGTAACATCGTCAGTGCGCCTCCGGTGAAGCGTCAGTGTTCTGTCCCCCTTGTTATTTATATACCTCAGTTTGATGGAGTGGTTGTTTCCAGTTCTGTTTCTCAGTGGTTTGTACACAGGGTCTAATTCAATGTGTTTGTTAACAGAGTTCTGGTTGGTATACCAGGCCTCCAGAAATTCCCTGACGTGTCTCTGTTTGGTTTGTGCGATTATGGATGTGTCTTCCTGGTCAAATTCGTGTCCCTCATTGTCTGTGTGTAGTGAGACAAGTGTTTCGAGCCTAGTAACCCTTCCTCAGAACCGTTCTGAGAAAGGGTCACTGGCTGTGAAATGTTAACTCTGATTTCTCTCCACAGATGCTACCAGACCTGCTAAACCTTTCCAGTAATTTCTGTTTTTGTTTCTGGTTTCCAGCATGAGCCATGCTTTTGGTTTTAATTTATGTTAGCAAGCAGATACTGCAAGCAATGTGGAAGGTAAAGGTCAATTTGACCTTTATTGCAAATAATTTAGCATACAAGAAAAAGTCTTGCTACACCTGTAGGTTCTTTTGATCTCCATATCTTGACTAGTAAAGGGTTAACAATAACAATACTTTGACAATGATTCCTAAGCATGAATGTGAGAATCTATGTCATGATGATGTTAGACCTGATGGAAGAAGACTTTTGTGAAGTCCTGATCTACAATGACTCCATGCATAGTTTATAGGCAAGGAATGTTAACAGTTTACACTCACTTTGGGTTCAGCCCTCATATGTGTCAAACTCCAAACGATATTCCTACATGGCAGCAAGTGGATACCAGACCCAGAGAAAGGGCAGTTACGTGGCAAGAAAAAGCCAGAAGAGAAGCCCAGCAGCAGCAGACAGCAGTGGATGAAGGGCACCAAAATTGGTGGTATAGCAGACAGTGAAGAAGATCTAAGATCACAAAGAGGTATAATCAATTGGGTCAATGGGCTGAGGGGTGGCATATGGAATTTAATTGGGATAAATGTGAGATATTGCATTTTGGTAAAACCATTTTTTTGTGTTGCATAACACCTGGTTGTTGTATAAGAGGTGGGAATACTTCTGGAATACTGTGTCCAGTTCTGGTCTCCCTGTTATAGGAAGGATATTATTAAGCTGGAGAGGGTTCAGACGAGATTTACCGGGATGCTGCTGGGAATGGAGGGTTTCAGTTAAAAGGAGAGGCTGGATAGGTCAGGACTTTTTTCACTGGCGCATAGGAGGTTGAGAGATGATCTTACAGAGATTTATAAAATCATGAGTAGGATAGATAAGGTGATTGGCAGGTGTTTTTGCCTAAGATGGAGGGCATATTTTTAAGGTGAGAGGAGAAAGATTTAAAAAAGACATAAGGGGCATAACAATGGTCATTTTAAAACAGTGGATAATTGTCTTTAAAGGAGATACTAAACAATAACTCACTTCTCTTGGAGAAGTCACAGACAATGAAAATTAATATTGGAGTGCAAACATTGAAGTCAATGGACATCACACAGACTTTAAATTAGATTCTGGGGCAAGAGTGACTGCTTTGCCTGATGGACTTAAATAGCTGCAACATGGCATTCAGCTTCAAACTGCAAGGCCCCCCAGGTGGAATTAACCTCAAAGTCAAAAGCCAAGTTCAGGAAACTTTTTTTATCCATTCTCAAGATAAGGGCGTCGCTGGCTTGGCCAGCATTCATTGCCCATCCCTAATTACCCAGAGGGCAGTTAAGAGTCAACCACATTGCTGTGGATCTGGAGTCACATGTAGGCCAGGCCAGGGAAGGGTGGCAGAGTCCTTCCCTAAAGGACATTAGTGATCCAGATGAGTTTTTAATAACAATCAACAGTGAATTCACGGTCACCAATAAACTCTTAACTCCATATTTTTATTGAATTCAAATTCTGCCATGGCAGGATTTGAACACGGGCCCTCAGAATATTACCTGGGTCTTTGGATTAATAGCCTAGCGATAATACCACCAGGTCATTGCCTCCGCCAACACATAAAGACAGACAACACTGGCTCCTGGTAACTTTCCATGGATGAGGAACCCAAACTTCTAACAACTTCCATCACTCCCTTTGGACATTATTGTCTCAGCTGTCCACCTGTTGGAATCACATCCACACTGAAAGGACCATGTCCAACAAATGAGAAGATTCTAACGATATTCTCATTCATGGATCCACTAACAAGTAACATAACAGAACCAGGGGAAGTTCTGAAAATGTGACGACGCTGGGCTGACACATAGTGACAAATGTAAATTTTCAAAGCCAACAATAATATTTTTAGATCCCATTGTCCAGAGTACGGGGATCACAGCAGACCCCTCAAAAGGTATGAATTCTTGCCATCCAGGAATAATACAGAACTCAGACAGTTCATGGTCACCATGAGCCAATTGGGGAAACCTTTAGCCCACATAGTCCAGGTCAATGAACCTGTAAGAAACAGGATCAGTTGTAGTGCTGGACCAAGCGTCTGCAGCCATCATTTAACTGAACTGAGACAATGCTTAAATTTTCAGAGTTCCTGGCATGTAACTATTGTAGCACCACTCACAGGTCTTGCAGGTTGTCCTATTCCAGATTTAACGTGATGGGTCAAGAAGACCTGTTTATTTTGCCTTACACATTCTCACTGAAACAGAACAGTAAGACAGAAGGAAGTGGTTGTGGCAACTTGCGCATGCAAGAAATTTTCTGACAACATTTTAGACCTTTCATTTAAGATTGGAACCAAACACAAACCACTGGTAACATTATAGATCGCAAAGATACCACCCAGAGTCCAGTCATACAACACGTTTGCAGAGCATGTGCAAGGGAAACAGTAAACTGATATAGATACTCTTTCAAGGACAGCCAGGGAAAATAATGAAAATTGTCCAGGAAGTAACAAGGAAAAGTTGGATAGGCTGGGACTTTTTTGACTGGAGTATAGGAGGTTGAAAGGTAATCTTATAGAGGTTTATAAAATCATGAGGGGTTAGATAGGGCACACCACTGGTCAATGGTAGATGTCTATTCCCTAGGTGGGGGGATTTCAAGAAAAGGGGGCACATCTTCAAGGTGAGAGGAGAAAGATTTACAAAAGACATGGGGGCATTTTTTTGTTTACATAGAGGGCCTCTTGTGCATGGAATAAACTTCCTGAGGAATGCGGGCACAGTCACAATGTTTAAAAGACACTTAGATAAGTACATGAATAGGAAAGGATTGGAGGGATATGGGCTAGGAGCAGGCAGATGGGACTAGCTTTGTTTTGGACAATGTTTGGCATGGATTGGTAGGACTGAAGGGTCTTGAAATCTCCCACCTGAGGATAAAGACCTTATCTATACCCCGTTATGATTTTATAAACCTCCATAAGGTCACATCTCAACCTCCTACGCTGCAGTGAAATAATGCCCTAGCCTAGCCAGCTTCTCCTTATATCTCAAACTTTCTATTGCCAGCAACATCTTGGTACATCTTTTCCGAACCTTTTCCAGCTTAATAATATCATTCCTATAACAATGTAAATGGAAGACGTACTCTTAAAAAGCACATATGGAGTAAGGCCTTCTCGGTGGAGCCTTATTTTCAAAAAAATGTCTAGTATTATTAAAAATCTTTATTTCCATTTCTAATCAGACAGCATAACAGTCCTGTGAGTGTCTTTGATGAAATCTCAGTGTTTGACCTTATAATAAGGAAATGCAATTGCAAAATGTGGAATAATTGTTTGATGCCTCTTTGGGCCCGGTTCTATAACACAGATTGGACTTCAAGCAGCAAAAGAAGGCCAGCAATTGCACCTTGAATTCTGGCTAGTACCAGATTTGGGAACCAGCTTACTCAAACACACAATAAACTGATGCCATCACATTTCAAAACACTGCTGTCATTGTTTGCAGTCCTAAAATGTTTTTTTTCAAAGCATGATTAGTGTTCTTTTCAACTGTCAGAATGCTTTTGTTTGAAACCATTAGATGCTGGTTAATAAAGGATGTCTCTGACTAGTTTGCAGACATTGTACTTTTGATTTTTGACAATAAGGACCATTCATTAGTCCTACACCTCTTTGGGTAAGTACTGGAATTCTGCTTAATCACTGGCTATAATTAGTCCAGCGACGATGTTTATTGCAAGTCAGAAAGTATATATCTGCTGAGTCAAAGTGGAAAAGTAACCCCTTAGCTAAAGAAAGATAGATTTCAGTCTTCAATCAAGGGCAAGTTAATGAACCACTGAATGCATGCATTATTGACCATAATGTACTTCACTAATCACAGACAATTCCTGAAAGGTCATTGTGGTCTAGAGCCTTTTTCTGAGCAATGTTCCCACTTGCTGAAAGCATGAAGCAATGAGATGTGTGACAACAGGATGCACTCTGAATTTGAAATATTATTGCAATGAGTAATATGTCTTCAAATCAATTAAGTACAAAGTCACACTGTCAATGGAGCCCTTTTAGTAACTCTCTGAATGCTGGAATAGTCCACTGTCCTGAAATATTCTGCGACCATCTTCCATCAGAGAATAGGAAAGTGTGAAGTAAAGGGCTAACTATACCTTTACTCAAGGAATAGAGACTAAGAATGTGCCTAAGGAGCCCTATTATAGTGATGTCAGTGTTACATTCCAAGAAGGACCAGGAGGCCAATGCGTTAAACGGCAGGAACTTTATTTTGAAGGTGTTCACTCTACAGGCAGCAAGCTTACAGAGACCTGTTTGTGCTACCAAAGTGGGCAATGACATCATCACCATGTCAGATGTGAGGACTCTTAAAGTGAAAGTCCACTACACTTCACAAAAACACAACATCCCTCCCTCTTTACATCAGGGGTTCGTGCAGTGAAAACAATCACAGTGTTTACAATCTTGTACACAATAGTAAGTTGGTAAGACATTCTGAAGGAGGTCCGTTCCTGTTTGCCTCTGAGTGCACCTCAGGCATCTGTTTATTTTTCTCATTGACTTTACCCGGCAGGGTTTTAGGTGTAGGAGCAGCATCATCTGCCGTTGTCTTTTCCTGAGACAATTAAATGTTTGGACATTCAGACAATGCTGTGGTATTATCCACTAAAGTACCGTTTCCCTCAGATTACTGGTCTGTCCTCAGGTATATCTAGGTCTCCATTTGGCACAGTGATTTGTGGATCTGCAATTAATATTGTTCTTAGCACATTCATTCTAGTTGCCAAGAGTTGATCAGCATATCTCCTCCATACTGCATCATCTCGTCTGTACAGTATAGGAAACCGGTCCAGTCAGTGTTATAATAGTGGCTGGTACCCACATTTCACCAGTGGGGTAATTCTTCACGAACACCTATAGAGTCATAGAGTCATACAGCACAGAAACAGGTCCTTCAGCCCAACATTTGCTGACGAGATTTCCTAAATTGAACTAACTGCATTTGCCTGCATTTGGCCCATATCCCTCTAAACCTTTCCTATTCATATATCTTTCCAAATGTCTTTTAAATGTTGTAATTGTACCCACCTCTACCACGTCCTCTGGCGGTTTGCTCCGTATATGCACTATGCTCATTGTGAAAAAGTTGCCCCTCAGGTCCCTTTTAAATCTTTTTCCTCTTACCTTAAACCTATACCCTCTAGTTTTGGACTCCCCTATCCTGGGGAAAAGTTATTGGCTATTCAACTTATCTATGCTCCTCATGATTTTATAAACTTCTATAATTTTACCCCTTCGCCTCCTATGCCCCAGAGAAAAAAGACCCACCTTATCCACCATAGATAACAAGGTGTGGAGCTGGATGAACACAGCAGGCCAAGCAGCATCATAGGAGCAGGAAAACTTGACGTTTCAGGCCTAGACCCTTCATCAGAAATGGGGGAGGGGAAGAGGGTTCTGAAATAAATAGGGAGAGAGGGGGAGGCGGATAGAAGATGGATAGAGGAGAAGATAGGTGGAGAGGAGACAGACCAGTCAAAGAGGTGGGGATGGAGCCAGTGTTTGTTTATAGATCACTTCAATCAAGTAATTTATGGATGTATGAAAATATTTTAAAAAAGGATATGGATTTCAAACAATTTGTGTGTGTGGGCAGTATTGAATTGGCGCCCATGTTATATCCTTGCTGCTTTTGTATTTTGTTGAAGTTGATGGATATGAAAGTCAGGAGAGGTGCATGCTGGTCCATTGCCAATTTTATCCTATTGTTCAAAGCTGAAATGACCCCCACAGTGAGTAAAGAACTAAAGATTCCTTTGCTTTTCACTGAGTCTATCTTCCCTCAAAGTGTTAATACTTCAGTCAATGATTTGACTGGAATAAAGTATTATTTCATGGCATTCCCAATTCTTCCTTAATAGGTGTCCTGTATCTACAGGCTTCACTCAATTGAGTTGCAGGTGTCAGCAAGTGGTTTACAACACATCTTTAACTAAATTAGTGCATCGTCAAGAAACCAGAGTGTCAGAGCCAATAAAACAGTTTATAAAGTGAAAACTCACGGAGGATGACAGGTGTGTCTTTCCTGCTGACAGCCATCTGAAAGGAGATGCTGTAGCAACATGCTTTGAGAGTGCTGGAGAGACACTGCCCTGGCAGAGAGTCTGCATTGGAAGACAAACATGAGGAGAGTGGGCCCGTGTATAAGATAAAATGGTCAGAAATAACCAAAAGCAAAATAAAACAAGTCAACAAGTTATAGGAAAAAAAAACACCGTAATAGATCTTTAGATTTTAGATTTGGATGTAGACTTTATTGTCACTTGTACTCAAGTACACAAGTACAAAATACAGTGAAGAGCTTTTCAATGTTGCCACATACAGTGCCACCTTAGGTACAAGTACCTTGGTACAAAAACTTAAGAACAAGGTCAAAAGAAATAGTGAACAAAGTTAAACATTCCAGCCCTTCTTGGTATTAAGTTGAAAAATAAAAACATAAAACTAAAAGTTCAACCATTGCAGTTTTTCTTAAGTGCTTAGCCATGCTGGCATGCACTTCCTGCAAGGGCTCAATCTTGTCCGCTTTGGCATACTTTCTTCGTGCTTTCTCGATCTCCCCTGCTCTCATCATCGCTGTAGATGTCGGGGGAGCCTCCATCGCCGCGTTGGGCTCACTTCTGGGATCTTACACTGCCAAAGTCCTGATCCAGGTACCATCTGCACTGGGTCTCGGCCTCGCCTTAATAGGGGAAACAGAAAACAACAACAGCAAACGAAACAGGCCACAAATTCAGGTGGAATGCAACAGGGGTAAAAAATACTTGCGGAACAAGGAGCTGAAAATTTAACACTCAGCAGCAAATGTTGGGCTGAACTTTATAGAGGGCTTCAAGGCCTTGACTTTGGGCTGGGAGCAGCTCTTGAGCCCACACTTGTTCTGGGATTGGCTCAGTCAGAGGTGGTCTCTGATTTAAACACAACTGCTGCTGCCACCCATTACCTCATGTGGCCAGTGCCATCTCTGAGGGATCAACAACAAGACTGTTGGGAGAGGTGGGCATCACTGAGGCAGGTCAGTGAGCCCTTGTGGGCACCTCAGAAGCTGGGGAAGTAGAAAAGTTAACATTTATGGGGATTCTGCTTTAGCATGCAGTTTAAGCTAACACTGTCATCTGCAGGTTGAGGTATCAGGCTAAAGTATCTCAGGCTGTGGATGTACACTGTCCTTGTAGCTGCTTGCTCCGTATCTAGAAGTAAGGTTCCTGAACTCTTCAAGCATTGTAACACTCCTTTGTTTACCACTGGAGGTAACTGGTTCTCAAATGATGCTCTCTAGTGTAATGTCTTAAACCTCTCTTTCTTCATGTTCTCATTCACAACTGGTGTCTTCTTTCCTATTGATATGAGAGTCTTGCGATTGTTTACATCGTCAGTGATTTACCTCATTAAGTCACAGACATGAGGCTGGTACAGTCAGCAGGCAAACCCCTTCAGTGATCATTGGGACCAAAGCCCACTCTTTAGCTCTTGGATCCACCTCATGGACTGCACTGATGTTAGCTTCATCATCATTGGCGGTCCCGCATAGATGAGGATGATCATCTTCCACTCTCAAGGTGAGTCTGTAGGTGGCTGTACAGACAGGTGCGGCTTCCAAAAACACAGCCACTCTAGGGGCAGAAGGTGGTTGTGGGATGCGGCAGGTGGGGCATTGGTGTGGCAGCGTGCTCCTTTGCTGTTTTTGTAGGGCATCCACTTTTTCCCCGATGGCAAGTCTCCAGGTGCTCGACACCTTCCCGGATACAACTTCTCCACTTTGGACCGTCTTGAGCCAGTGATTCCCAAGTGTCTGTGGGAATGCGGCACTTAGCCAGTGAGGCCTTCAGGGTATCACTGAAGCGTTTCCTCTGTCCACCTGGGGCTTGCCTGCCGTTTCGGAGCTGGGAGTGGAGCGCCTGCTTGGGGAATCTCGTATCGGTCATGCGGGCAACGTGCAAAGCCTGTTGTAGCCAATCGAGGGTGGTCAGTGCCTCGATGCTGGGGATGTTGACCTGATTGAGGACACTGGTGTTAGTGCATCTTCCCAGTGGATTCACAGGATCTTGCAAGGGAGCGTTGGTGGTACTGTTCCAGTGCCTTGAGGTGTCTGCTGTAGACAGTCCTCGTCTCAGAGCCATATCTGAGGATGGGAACCACCACTGCTGTTAGCAAAATGGCAGTGGCCCCATAAAATGGCCCTTAGTAGGACATGTAATTATACATATTGGCACTCTGTGGAGCAGATCCTGAGTAATCACACAATACCAGGCCTCCCTGGAGGTAGAACTGCATTGGGAGCCATCCCAACATGGTTTCCCACGATTTTACTGGCACCTCCTCCTTAGATCCATTCCCGTCACCCAGGGGCCAGTAAAATTCAGCTGCACATTTTGTTTCTATTCTGCATGAGTGACAGACAGTGCTCCATTCTCTATGGCACTTATATCGCACTGATCTGGTTCTAGCTCCAACACTCCAATTAACAGCTACTCCATTCACAACTCATGCTCTATCATCCACAAAGGAAATTGCACATGGATAGCAATTTTTGCTATATCCCAAAGTGCTTCAGGGCCAGTTAAATACTTTTGAACTGCAGTTCCTGCTGTGTTAGACGCAAACACAGCAGTCAGCAAGATCCCAGGAATGAGATGAATCAGCAGCTGCTCTATTGTTTGTTGATGCTGATAAAGAGAAATGTCACCCAGGAAAACCGGATGATCTCCCTGGCTGTCTTTGAAAAGATTGTCCTGCTAACCTTTGCAGCCATAGAGTCACACATACATACAACATGGAAACAGACCTTTCGGTCCCACCAGTCCATGCTGACCATTATCCCAAACTAAACTAGTCCCACCTGCCTACGCTTGCCACATTTCCCTCCAAACGCTTCTTATTCATGTACTTGCCTTTTAAATATCATGACTGTACCTGCATCCACCACTTCTTCTAGAAGTTCATTCCACACACGAACCACTCTCTGTGTAAAAAATTGCATGTATGTCTTTTTTAAATCTTTCTCCTCTCACTTAAAAATATGACCCCCCCAGTCTTAAAATGCCCCATCCTAAGGAAAGGACACATGCCATTCACCTTATCTATCCCCGTCATGATTTCATAAACCTCTCACACTCCAGCCTACACAGCCTCTCCCTATAACTTGAACCCTCCAATCCTGGCAATATCCTGGTAAATCTTTTCTGAACCCTCTCCAGCTTAATAATATCCTTCCTAAACCAAGATGCCCAAAACTTGACACAGTATTCCAGAAAAGGCCTCACCAACATCCTGTAGAACTGAACAGGAAATGGATTGAGCTTAATCTTTAATATTTAATGTTTAATTTTTCATTGCAGGACAGCACAAAAAAAGACAAACTTGCACTATAACATAACCTTTAACATTGTCAAACATCCCAAAGCACTTCACAACAAAAAACAGCTGAGCTGAATTTAGCCATTGAACCACAAAGAGATATTAAGACAACTGACTGAAAGCTTGAGTGAAGATAAATTTTAACAAGCATCTTAAAGGAAGAGGAATTTTAAAAAATTTTCAGGATGGAAAATATCTGCAGAATGACCACCATAGTGGAATAAATTATATCACACGTTGGCATGTTGAACCCGTAAGATGATGGGAGTGTGTTGGGAGGGAGTCATGCTGAGTTTGAAGAGCAGTATGCCCAGAGATGCAGACTGAGTTCACAAGATTGAAAGGACTGAAATACAGAACAAACTGTTCAGTGGCTGCGATCAGTATGGGGCACAAGACTACCACCTTGGGACAGTTAGTCACTTTGAAGAGCACTCCCTTCGTACAGCCCTAAAGTATCCTTGGAGATTGCGATGTGCTTGAAATATGAACATTCAGGTCTGGTCATTGAATGGCAGTTAAGCCAATGGCACCAGCCATTGGGAAGCCTTGTCCCTATATAACCTGTACCTCTGTGTTACCGGTCTAGTGACATTACCACTGTGTCACTGTCTCCTCTAATGATAGCACAGAAAACAGGGTCAAGATGATATAATGAATATCATTTTCCCCCACGGGAGGCTGCTGTGATCGCTGATTTACTTTGTGCTGTTGGATTGGCTTCTTAAGAGGCTTAGCTATTGTTACCGGATTGGTTGTGTACACTAAATCCATTTACTCACCCAGTAAAATCTACTGATTCTACATTGTGCATTGACAATATGTGGATCTGTCTGACTACTACATTGAGAAGGCATGCTGTTGTGCAGTTAATTAATGCATTTACACCATCTCATTTGGCTTGGAGTACATTAATTTCTAAGCATGCTGACAGAAAACAGTTAATAAAACTCCAGAATTAGCCCTGAGGAAGGGCTAAGGAAGTTCTGACAGTTCTGAGGAAGGGTCACCAGACCCGAAATGTTAACTCTGTTTTCTCCTCCACAGATGCTGCCAGACCTGCTGAGCTTTTCCAACAACTTTGTTTTTGTTCCAGAATTAGCCCATGGGTATGATTTAAGGACTGCCTCAGGGAATTACAGCTACTGAGGAAGGCTGAAAACTAAATGGGACTTACCATTCTCTGTGATAGATTCTATATCATACCTTCAATTGTAGTGCCTTACTAACTGTTCTGTGTGAGCACTGCATTGATAGTAATGCAATTCAGCCAATGATAATTAATTGCACAGTAGAACACACAGAAACATAATTACCATGCCAAATTCTATCATATGGAAAAATGGTGTTGAATAATATAAAAAATCCCACAATCTATTCAGGTGGAAGGGGGAATGAAGCAAGTCAACGTGAAATTGACCTTTGACCTGTTTTACCTGTATGAATCACTGAGCAGGGTGTGAACATCCAGATTCATTGTCAGTGCTCTGAAGCAAGGACATGGATCTGAAATATCAACACTGTCTCCTTCTCAACACACACACACTGCCAGATTCACCAAGTATTTCCAGCATCTTGTATTATATCAATGTCAGTAACAACACCTCCCACACTCTGCTAGCCACACCTCCTGCCCATCAGCCTACTCTCCCATTGCTGTTAGCCATTACTCATCCACCATCCACCTGACCTATCCTGAGCTATAAATCACTTACCTGGCACAGTATACACCTGGCACCTTTATTCAGCCGGTATTCTACCCACCTAGCACATTATTTACCATACCCATCTGGCACGTTGCCACCTGGTACCCTGGTTCTCTACCTACCAAGCACCCTAACCTCTTAACTAACATCCGCCCCAACCCCATCTCTATCTTACCTACTGGGTCTTTCACAGCAACTCTCCAAGTGTCTGGCTGGACATCTAAATCTCAAGGCACAAAACACTGACTGCTGCAAAATTACAGTAATTCGACTGTGATAGCCGCACCTTGAAATATCTCACAAAAACATCCTTTTTGTCAAACAACAATTTTTAATTCATTGGCTGGATACCCAAATTCAGATTGGGGCTGTTAATCTGGTCCAATCAGGGAACCCTGGCTGACAGATATAAACAGGAGTAATAGAGGTTCTGCTCACTCTGAGAGCTGATTCTGAAGGATTAGTTTCAAGGACTCTCTACAAAAATTTAGTAAAGCCTTTGATGAGGTTCCACATGGTAGACTAATTAGTAAAGTTAGATCACATGGGATTCAGGGTTAGCTTGCCAATTGGAGACAAAATTAGCTTGATGATAGGACACAGAGGGTGGTGGTGGAGGGTTTTTTTTTCAGACTGGAGGCCCATGACCAGTGGTATTCCACAGGGATTGGTATTGGGTCCACTTTTATTTGTCATTTTATATAAATGATTTGGATGAGGATATAAGAGACATGGTTAGCAAGTTTTTGGATGACACCAAAATTGGTGGTAAGGTGGACAGTGAAGATGGTTATCTAAGATTACAGAAAGATCTTGATCAACTGGGTCAATGGTCTGAGGAGTGGCAGATGGAGTTTAATTTGAAAAAATGTGAGGTATTACATTTTGGTAAAACAAACAAGGGTAGGACCTGTACAATTAATGGTAGGGCCTTGGGTTGTGTTGTAGAACAGAGAGACCTAGGGGTTCAGGTATATAATTCTTTGAAATTTGTGTCACAGGTGGACAGGTAGTTAAGGCATTTAGCACGCTTGCCTTCATTGCTCAGATCTTTGAGTGTAGGAGTTATGGGGTCATGTTGAAGTTATACAGGATGTTGGTGAGGCCTCTTTTGAAGTATTGTGTAGTTCTGGTTGTCCTATTATAGGAAGGATATTATTGACTTTGACAGTGTTCAGAAGAGATTTCCCAGGATGTTGCCAGGAATGGAGTGTTTGAGTTATAAAAATAGGCTACTTAGGCTGGGACTTCTTTTGACTGGAGTGTAGGAGATTGAAGGATGACCTTATAGAGGTTTATAAAATCATGAGGGGCATAGCTAAGGTGAGTGGGAGTTCAGAACTAAGGGGCATATTTTTAAGGTGAGAGGAGAAAGATTTAGAAAGGACATGAGGTAACTTTTTTAGTGGTTTGAGTGTGGAATGAACTGCCAGAGGAAGAGGTGGATGCAGGTACACTTACAACATTTAAAAGATATTTGGAAAGTGCATGAATAGGAAAGGTTTAGAGGGATATTAGCCACACACAAGTAAGCAGGACTAGTTTAGTCCAGGAACATGGTTAGCATGGACTAGTTGGACAGAAGGGTCTGTCTCCATGCTATATGACTCTATAACAGGGAATTCTCAGATATGAAATTATTAAGTTACTAATTTAGTATTGACTGTGTTTTAATTACTGGGTGCCTGTCATGTGCCTTTGTGTGTTTAAGCTTCTGTTTTCTCGGCAGTACCACAAAATGTTGAGCCAGAGCAAGATTTACTATTTGACAGCCAGGACACTCAAGTGTCAGATGAGACAATAACATGCTGTAACACTCGTACTAGTCATCATCAAGAGACAAGAGAATCACTTATACCATTTTCAGTCCTATCAAGACTATAGACTATTTTGAGGACTGACCTCTTCAAACACGGAGGTAAACGTTCTTGGTAGTAGTAAACTACAACTCGGGATAGATGGAGTCACATAATTGAATATTTGAATGTCCCTTATCGTCACTTGTACTCCAACACAAAAGTACAGTGAAAAGCTTTTATCATGGCTGCATTTAATGGTGCCATCTTAAGTACAAGTACCTAGGTACAAATGTTAGAGTTAAAAAATGTGTTGTGAAAATAGCATTGCAGCGTCTACGAATGAGTTAGGAATGAGGTAGTTATAACACTGTGAAAAGGATTTACATTACAGTCCAGTAAAGAATTCCAGCAGTAGCTCAGCATGTGACGCCAGGCCCAAGTCCCACATCACTCCAGCCTCTGGACCGCTCCTCACCGGCACTCAACAGCAACAAGGTTAGTCGCACTGTACTGGGATTCGCTTCACCTCGTGCTCCAGGACTCGGGATTCCCCTACTGCTGTCACTCTGGGATTTCGGTCCATCGGTTGCTCCGGGGCTCAGCCGGGCCCATGCTCGTTCTGCTGGCCTTGCTCCAGGATTCAGTCCGCGACTCGGCCCGTGCTTGCTCCGCTGCTGTTGCGGGATACGGCCCGTGCAGTCCGACCACCGACTATTGAAGATACGTCAATGATAGATAAGATAAAAACTGATGAATATCTATTCCAACGTGGAAATGTTGCTCAGGCCCCACGACTTCACTGAAGTTTCAGCTCAGCCTACTCAGTTTCCAGTTCTCAGGTTGCTGTTGTTCCCCACCATTTTACTAAAGCTGTATATAGAGATAATGTGTGTGTTGACTTCAGTGCTAACAGACTGAATGTGATGTTAGAGCCTGGAATCACAAAACTAGCAACAATTCCAGTTGCAAGCACACAGTGCTGTTGCAGTGATTACATGACCAAAAGAGATCTTTGCAGCACGTAGAATCCCAGGCACTGTAATCTCAAACCAGTTCGCCAATGAATATTTTAGAGTTCAGAACACCTTATGGATTTTTTCATGTTACCAGCTCACCCAAAATATCTTCAAGCAGTGGAACTGAAAGAGGAGCGTGTACGGCAAAAAAGACAAACAATATAATTCAATTTACACCTCTGAGAAACCATTCAACTCTTCTCCAAAATGGTTTATCTCTATGTGAACTCCTTACAAGAAGAAAACAAAGAACTCAATTTCCTACCCTTCCACATGCACTCATTCAATGCGTACAAGATAATGACTGAGAAAAAGGAGTATGATCCCAGTCAGATGTGAAACTTTGACCAATGTCTTAAAGCTCACAATCTACTAGACTCTCTACCAGTGAAGCAATGGCCTAATGGTATTATGGCTGGACTGTTAATCCAGAGACCCAGCTAATGTTCTGCAGAGATAACAAGCATGGGGCTGGATGAACACAGCAGGTCAAGCAGCATCATAGGAGC
>JAHRHZ010000275.1:9524841-9548252 GCA_024137785.1 Ginglymostoma cirratum
GGGGTGAGGGAGGAGGTGTGGGGGCAGGTGTAGCACTTCCTGCAGTTACAAGGAAAAGTGCCGGGTGTGGTGGGGCTGGAGGGGAGTGTGGAGCGGACAGGGGAGTCGCGGAGGGAGTGGTCCCTCCAGAAGGCAGATAAGGGTGGGGAGGGAAAAATGTCTTTGGTGGTGGGGTCTGATTGCAGATGGCGGAAGTGTCGGAGGATGATGCGTTGGATCCGGAGGTTGGTGGGGTGGTATGTGAGGACAAGGGGGTTCTTTTTTGGTTATTGTTGCGGGGACGGGGCGTGAGGGATGTGTTCCGGGAAATGCGGGAGATACGGTCGAGGGCGTTCTCGACCACTGTGGGGGGGGGAAGTTGCGGTCCTTGAAGAATGAGGACATTTGAGATGTGCGGGATTGGAATGTCTCATCCTGGGAGCAGATGCGGCGGAGGCGAAGGAATTGGGAATAGGGGATGGCATTTTTGCAGGAGGGTGGGTGGGAGGAGGTGTATTCCAGGTAGCCGTGGGAGTCAGTGGGCTTGAAACGGACATCGGTTTCTAGGTGGTTACCCGAGATGGAGACAGAGAGGTCCAGGAAGGAGAGAGAAGTGTTGGAGATGGTCCAGGTGAACTTCAGGTTGGGGTGGAAGGTGTTGGTGAAGTGGATGAACTGTTCGAGCTCCTCGTGGGAGCACGAGGCGGCGCCGACACAGTCATCAATGTAATGGAGGAAGAGGGGGGGTTTCCGGCCAGTGTAGGTACAGAAGAGGGATTGTTCCACGTAACCTACAAAGTGGCAGGCATAGCTTGGGCCCATGCGCGTACCCATGGACACCCCCTTTGTCTGTAGGAAGTGGGAGGAATTGAAAGAGAAGTTGTTGAGGGTGAGGACAAGTTCGGCTAAGCGGATGAGGGTGTCAGTGGAGGGGTTTGGTCAGTTCTGCGGGACAGGAAGAAGCGGAGGGCCTTTAGGCCATCTGCATGGGGAATACAGGTGTATGGGGACTGGACGTCCATAGTAAAAATGAGGTGTTGGGGACCGGGGAATTGGAAGTTCTGGAGGAGGTGGAGGGCGTGGGTGGTGTCACAGACGTAGGTAGGGAGTTCCTGGACCAAGGGGGTGAAAATGGAGTCTAGGTAGGTGGAGATGAGTTCGGTGGGGCAGGAGCAGGCGGAGACAATGGGTCGACCAGGGCATTCAGGTTTGTGGATTTTGGGGAGGAGATAGAAGCGGGCGGCGCGGGGTTGGGGAACGATGGGGTTGGAGGCGGTGGGTGGGAGGTCACCTGAGGTGATGAGGTTGTGGATGGTTTGGTACATGATGGTTTGGTGCTCGGGGGTGGGGTCATGATCCAGGGGGCGGTAGGAGGAGGTGTCAGAGAGTTGGCGCCTGGCCTCAGCAACGTAGATGTCAGTGCGCCATACTACGACTGTCCCTCCCTTGTCCGCGGGTTTTATGGTGAGCTTGGGATTGGAGCGGAGGGAGTGGAGGGCTGCACGTTCTGCGGGGGAGAGGTTGGAGTGTTTGAGAGGGGTAGAGAGGTTGAGGCGATTGATGTCTCGACGGCAGTTGGAGATGAAGAGGTCGAAGGAGGGTAGGAGGCCTTGGGGTGGTGTCCAGGAGGAGGGCTTGTGTTGGAGGAGGGAGAAGGGGTCAGTAGAGGGAGGGTTAAATTCACGGTTGGAGAAGTAAGCGTGGAGGCGGAGGCGGAGGCGGCAGAAAAACTGCTCAATATCCAAGCGTGAGCGGTATTCGTTGATATGTGGGTGGAGGGGGACAAAGGTGAGCCCTTTACTGAGGACTGACCGTTCATCCTCAGTAAGGGGGAGGTCTGGGGGGATGGTGAAGACTCGGCAGGGCTTAGTGTTGCTGTCTCCTCTGGAGCTGCTGGCTGTGGAGGCTGTGGGCGGAGTTACGTCTGTGTCGGCTGTGGGTGGAGTTACGTCTGTGTCGGCTGTGGGCGGAGTTACGTCAGCAGTGGGCGGAGTTGCGTTGGCGTCGGCGGTGGGCGGAGTTACGTCAGCGGTGGGTGCCTGGGTTTGAATCCCGCCACAGTAGATGGTGGAATTTGCGTTCAGTAAATATCTGGAATTAAGAATCTAATGATACCCATGAATCCATTGCCGATTGTCAGAGGAAAAACCCATCTGGTTCACTAATGGGCTTTAGGGAAGGAAATTGCCATCCTTACCTGGTCTGGCCCACATGTGACTCCAGACCCACAGCAATATGGTTGACTCTGAACTGCCCTCTGGGTAATTAGGGATGAACAATAAGCGCTGCTTGGCCAGCGACACCCTCATCCCATGAACGAATAAAGAAGAAAAGAACCAGTTTGGATTGAAAGCCGAGTACATTAGGGACAAGTGGTGGAACAGATGCCATATCCACAAGTCCCACCTCACAGAAACTGAAAATGGTACAATATGATGGGACAGACAGCACCGGCTTCTATAACGAAGTGACGCAGTTGAGGCGGTCATCAACTTAGTCAAAAAACAGAGGCACTGAGATCATTTAGGCCTGGAAGATGGCATTATGGCTGAACTGGAGTCAACTGTCAATTCTCCTTTTGCCCAGCAGAGTTCAAGATGCTATAAAGAGGATTTGAATTCACAAACAGCTCCATAGGAGCTGAGAGCTAGTTCCTATAGACTGATGAAATCAAAGATTGTGCTTGACCCTGTAAATTAAGGACTAGCACTGAATCTTCCAGGTTTTGGCCAAGTCTAAGCGCACCAGGTTTTTTGAAGGAATTTCTGCCACAAGGTCGAGTGAATACTCTCTCCGTATTTGACCAAACTTGCCTCATCAACTACCCACCCCATCTTAATGTGTACCTGGGACTAGCACTGTCCCCTTGGAGCTGCCCTGCATGGGCATGTGCCAAGGACATGGCATACAAGGAGAAATCAGTGTCCTGCTGTGCACCCAGGTACTTGGGTTAGTGCCAATGTGGAACTTTCTCTTCTGCCCCTGTACCAGTAGTGAAGGCCATGGCACCAGACCATGCCAGCCTGGTCTGAGGTTACCATCTGGACTGAAACATTCTTAGCCATCTGGAGGAATGCACAGCAATGTAGGAAGATGGTTAATGACCTTCTCCACTCTGTGTAGGTGCTACCTACATCTCTTTGAGAACTGTGTGGTACCCACCTTCCACCGAGGCTCATGCTCTACCAATCTTAGTACTCCCTCAGCCTGCTACCTCATCCCTCACTTGCTGTCACCCACCCCAACCCCCAACACCACAAACACTGCACACCGTCAGAGCTGGCTACTCACTCACCACGGGACACTTTCTCACCTGCACTAAAAACTAACATTTATCTTTCATCTCCCTTAGTACCTGCCTTTCTCTCTTTCAGTAAGAAAGCAGCTCGCAATAGGGTAAAAAGACTCTGGATGGGTGCTGGACTGTCTGACATATGGCTCCTCACCCTTTATGAGAAGAACTTCCTGACTCTGACTGAGCAGCTGAATGACTGTTTCCAAGTAATTGAAAGCCCTTGAATTTTTATTTCCATGCATGGATGTGGCTGTTGGTGACAGTGCCAGCATTTAGTACCCATCTATCGTTGCCCTTGAGAAAGTGGTGATGAGCTGCTTTCTTGAACAACTGCAAGCCACCTGCTGTGGGTTGACCCACAATGCCATGAGGGAGGGAAGTCCATGATTTTGACCCGGCGACAGTGAAGTAACGCTGATGTATTCCCAAGTCAGGATAGTGAGTGGCTTGGAGGGGAACCTGCAGATGGTGTATGTATCTGCTTCCATGACCACCTAGATGGAAGTGGTTGTGGATTTGGAAGGTGCTGTGTGAGGATCTTGGGTGAATTTCAGCAGTGCATCTTGTAGATAGTACACACTGCTGCTAGTGAATGTCGGTGGTGGAGGGAGTGGATGCTTATGGAAGTGGTGCGACTTAATCAGACTGTTTTGTCCTGGATGGTATCAAGCTTTTTGGAGCTGCACTCATCCAGACAAGTGGGGAATATTTTGTCACACTCCTGACTTGTGCCTTGCAGATGGTGGGCAGGCTCTGGGGAGTTAGGAGATAAATGTCTTGCTGCAGTGTTCCTGGCCTCTGACTTGCTGTTGTAGACTTGTGCTGGGACCCCCAGAGCAAAGGCTATCTCCCTGGACTTGACCGAGGCCTGCAGACAACAATGACAAGTTTCCTTCCTTTGTGTTTGAGCTAATTACAAAGGCTGAGAGTGCAAAGCATCAAAAGGCAAGGCAGGGCAATTGTGAGCAGCCAGGGAGACTCGGAGTAAGCGAGAGCTATGCCAAGTAGTGAAGAGCCAGGAGATGATCAGGCAGAGTCCTGGCACGGTCCTTTCTTAGAAAGGAGTCAGCTCTTCCAACAGTTTATCAACTGTGAGGTTTGTGGAGTCCTCCTGCAAGTGTGAGGTCCCTGGGAGAGAGATATGCATTTGTACTGAGTCAAGTAATCTTAACATCGCGAAGGAGCTAGGAGCCTGGTCCAGTCCATGAGATGTGTGCCCCTGATCATACAGTGCCCTTGCTGCAGCATTACAATGATAAATGGCAGTGCAACTGAACTGCAGCATTGAAGTGTAGATGATCCTGTAAGTGGATCGGAGATGTGTCATGAATGTTCTTAGAGGTTGTCACATGTCAGACGTCCATGTCTGTGGATGTGAGGTATCTGTTGCAGGTGTCCATGGATCACACCCTGAGATGTTGGTGCCCGTGTCCAACATGGAGGTTGTTCGGGCAAGCAGTGGGCTGAATCTTCCAGGCACCTGCTCTGATTTCAAAGTTGAGCTTTCTCAATATCAAGCTTGTTTGGTGAATTAAGGTAGAAAGTTGAATATTAATAAGGCGAATTTGGCTGTTAGGGCATTTAACAAACAAGGAACTCTAATTGGCAACTCACTGTGGCCAGTATAAAAGAGCGTGCGATGCTCCCAACATTGAGATATGCTAACATAATTCTTTCACATATCTCATAGAACTCTGTAAGATTCCACCCTAGGTCAGATATTTTAGCGGGAGGAGGCGGTGAGGGTAAGATTGTCTAATATAATGGTAAAAACAGAGACTGAGGGTGTGTAGAGATGGAGCATGAGATACTAAATTAGATGGTGACATGCTAATGAGACACAGGAAGTGATGCAATCTTATGACCTTGCTCTCTGTCTCTATCACAACAAAGTGAAGCTGAAGGAAGATATTGGTTATATGAAGCCAATGTTTTCCTTACAGTCAGAAGGAACTAAATATTCTTTAAAAGCACAGCAAAACCAATAATTTAACAGACCATTAATAATCTGCCTCCTGTAAAATTAAACTAGGGGTCATCCAACCAACCTGTGCAGGGTCAGGACACAAAAACAGCCATGGGGTCAAGTCCCTAAACTTGTTTCAAAGTATTGCCCATTATCACAATGCCCTGACAGAGTATCCCTCAGGTGCATTAGTCCATTCTCTTTATAATCACATTCAGGGCACTTGGTAGGGCTGGCAGTGCATTGTATGTGTTCAATTATTCCTCAATGATTGTGCCACAAAATACAGGAACTGAGCAGAGGTGGAAAGGGATGGCCTCTCCACACATGTCCCTGGCACCGTCATCTGCTGTTGCTCACTCGTGAAGTGTGTATCACCAGCTGAATTTGTCCAACTGAACCCCCGCAAAAGGCAATTGCTTCAGGGAGAACGTCTGGTCAGCAAGAATCTTGGGATGGTTCGTCCTTAGAAAGGGGTCAGCTCTTTTAAAGGTTTATCAACTGTGAGGTTCACGGACTCGTCCTGCAAGTGTGAGGTCCCTGGGAGAGTTATGTATTATTACCAGTAAAGTAACCTTAACACCGCGATGTTGATCACATTTCACTTGCTGTGGAACTCAAATCAACCCTGACTGAAAGTCTCATGATGGGTGAGTCACTGATATTTAAATGCGTCACCAGGTGGCTGGAAGGTTCCCATCTCCAATGCCCAGGGATGCTTGGACACTACCGATCACTAACACTTTCCCCTCTGCAGTTGTTAGCCATATAATCTGTGGAGAATCACTGCCCCTGTCCTCCTCACTTGCTCAATCACTCACTCACTTACTTGCTCACAGGATGAGTCAGTGGTGATGCATGAATGAGGATGTGAAGATGAGCATAGAAGGAGGATGCATGTGATTGCAAAATAAGAGGGTGTGAGAAATGATGTAAAGGAGCAGGTTTGACAAGGCAGATGGGGGTGTTATCAATATCAAATTGTTGCAACCTTAACCTGATTAAACCTCTTAAGAGCTTCCTACACTGAATCCAGGAGGGTGGCACAACGTTTTTCTCCTGGCTCAACTCCAGCCGTTTCTCCCTTGTGATAACAGCGAGTTTCTTCCTGTGATATGATACGAATTTAAGAAATAGGAACAGGAGCCCATCAAGCCTGCCCCGCCATTCTATAAGATCATGCTGATCTGCCCCAGATATTGTACTTGAGTTCCTCACAACCCCCGCACTTTATTACATCAGTTCCTCACCCCCTCACTGCGCTCAGCACGGTGTAATGCCAGGGCTTTTGGAACCCAGCCCCAAGAGAGAAATCAGTGTTGTTTGGAAACTGGTCCTGGTTGTACTGAAGCACCATTTTTCAACATACAAGAGGAGTAAGACCAATAGGGCTCCGTTCTCAGTTTTCAGTCTTTTCCATCTGGAAGTCACCTGTTTCTTCCAAATAAGCCACGCTTAATACAAAACAATGTATAAACAATATTGCTTATTGCCGCTGTGTTGATATTGCTAGGAACGGATATTGCTAAGGGCTACAACCCTTGTAATGCTTTTGTGGAAAGGAATACTCCCATGCTGTACAGATAATGGCTTGCAGGGGTTTTGACTGTTGGGTGATTGATGTCAGTGTGCACAGTGCTGTTTGGTGTGGCAGCTGGTGGAACTTAAATTCAGTGAATTAATAAATCTGGATTTAAAAGTTAAATAAAAACCCACCCGGTTCATAGAAGGAATTTGTCACCTTTACCTGCTGTGGCCTACCCAAGAATCCAGATTCATAGCAATGTATGTGTCTTAACTACCACTCAGTTCTAGGATTAATAAATGCTGGCATTACCAGTGATGTCTACATCCTATGAAAGATTAAGAACAGTGTAAAGATATTACATAAAAAAAAACACTTGTCAATGCTGTGCCACTAACCTCTGAGTTTTATCAGTAACTAGTTACATATCTATTGTAAAATATTCTCACTGTTATGTACTTTCTTTAGATTCAGTGCTAGTCTTTGTAGAGCACATATTTTAATGCTGTTACTGACATCCACATTTGCTGCCTTGCCTCTCTCTACTTAGTACCTGTATGCAAGAAAACCAATAAAATAGATCGACAAGATTTCCCCTTCATGAAACTATATCTTTCACAATTTTATTTCTAGTCAGTGGGCCCATGATCTGATCTTGAGTAAAGATCTCCATAGCTTTACACAATCAAACTCACTGGTTTGCACATTCCTGACTTACTTTTGCTATGTTTCTTAACATAGGCAAAATGTAGCTTTTTTTTTCCTCCAGTCTCTTGGCACTTCCTGGGTAGACAGGGATATCTGGAAGATATGTGCCAGACTTCCTGCAATTTCCTTCAGAATTCTCAGATATATTGTAACTGGTGCCTGAGATATTTTCATCTTAAGTTTGCACAGCTGTTTATTCACATTCTTAGCAATATGGATGCCAATGTCACAGCTTAGCTCTGCAGTGCCCTCTAGTATCCTTTTCATATTATGTTACCTATTTCCTCCTTGGTTTCAAAAGACAACTGAAGCAAGAAAACTTACTTAGTAATTTTGTATTAATTATCATGGCTTCTATCTCAGTCAAAATCCTGGAACTCCCACCCTAACAGAACTGAGGGTGTATTTACATCCTAAAGACTGCAGCGGCTCACTACCACTTTCTCAAGAGCAGTTAGAAATGGGCAATATATGTGTGCCCTAAACAACAATGCCTATGTCATGGGAATGAGTTTTAAAAATGCAATCCTGCTTTCGATGGCCACCAATATCACTAGTTTTTGTTTGTTTCTGAATATAACCAAGAAAAAGCTATTTGATGTTATCCTTAATTTCCAGTGCTGTATTGATGGTATTTATACAATCCAGCATTTGTTTTGGTATTAAATCTGTTGTTATTCTGAATCATTTTCTCCCATCATTGTAAATATTTTACTTTCCTTCTTTCTGAGCTGAAAGCCAGTCCCATTAAATTAACCCAAGCTGCCTTATAGCTTGGTACATTTGCTTTTGGACGGATTGGCCACCTAGAAGGAAGTCTACACTTCCCTCTCCGCTCTATAAACTATTCAGTAACACATGGCAAATCTTCTCGAGCACTGAGAAGTGAGCTTCCTGAAATTTGACAGATTTCTTGGGCTTTAGTAACTTCTTCAAATCTTGTCGAACGAGATAGCATGTGATCACTTGTATTTAAAACCTCACCCACCTTTGCATTAGAGATTCAATCTTTTCAGTTGCCCAGTATCAAATCCAGAATGCTCTTCCCTTTGGTTGGATGTTGCACAAGTTGAGTCATGAAACAATGTTCGATTAACTCTTGAAAGACCTTCTATGACTTACAGTATGGATGATATCACTCCAGTCAATTTCGGACAAATCGGTCGCTCTAATTTTTATAGTTGTTTTGTTGTCTTATTGCACAGTCAGACTTTGGCTCTGGCCAAGGTGATGGGGGCCATCACGCACCTTCAGTGGTGGCTTGCTTCACTTGCCATATGGTAGTTAACGTAATTAGAGGTGAGTATTAGGACCTCTGTTTTTCTTGATCTGTAATAGTGACCTGGATAGTGTTACACTTCAGGACGGCGATTTACTTCATGGGGATGTGGACAACTTGGTGGAATGGGTGGACAAAAGGTGGAAGACACTTAATACTGGGAGATGTGAATTGAATCGTTTTAGCAGGAAGAATAAGGAGAGATCCTATAAAATAAAGGACAGGGGTTGGTTTAGCTCAGTTGACTGGGTATTTGGTTTGCATAGCAGTGAGATGATAACAGTGTGGGTTCAATCCTCACACCAGCTGAGGTTACCATGAAGGACTGTCCTTCTCAACCTCTCCCCTTGCCTGAGGTGTAGTGGCCCTGACATTAAACCAGCACCAGTCATCTCTCTCTAATGAGAGAGCAGCCTCATGGTCTGGTAAGACTATTGTGACTTGATTGATAAAGTAAAGAGTAGAAATCTAAAAGGGGTCTAGGTATAGAGGGTCTTGGGAGCATTTGTATTGTTGAAGGTGATAGGGCAGATTGACTGACTGATTTGTAAAGCAGACAGGATCCTAAGTTTTATAAAGTTGAGTGTAGACTACAAAAGTATGACTTTATGATGAAATCCTGGTTCGACCTGAACTGTGTCCATTATAAAAACCACATTATAAAAAAGATGTGCCTTACAGAGGTTATGAACAAAATTTACCCGGATGGTCATGGGAATAAGGAACATTAGCTATTTCGGTAAATTAGAACTGCTTTTCTCAGAGGAGGACATTAAGGGGAGATCGAGTCATGAGGGGGCTGGACAGAGCAAATAGGGAGAAACAGTTCACGTTGGTGGGAGGGTCAAGGACCAGATGATGCCATCTGAAAGTGATTGGCTAAAAAAGCAGTGGTGACATGAGCAGGAACATCTTAATACAATGAACGGTTAGTGAAATGTAAAGCCTAGGAGTGTGGTGGAGGCAAATTCCATTGACATATTCAAAAGGGAAATAATAACAGAAAATGCTGATAATACTCAGCAAATCAGGCAGCTTCTGTAAAAAGAAATAGGATTATATTTCAGGTTGACGAAACTTTAAAAGTGAGACGGATCTGAAGATTAAAAAAAACCTTAGGGGTGCAAGGGGATGGCAGGGAATTTGGATGATAAGATGTAAGGAAATAAAATCGACCATTCTATCCATCAAATCTGTTCTGCCGGTCAATGAAATCATGGCTGACCTGATAATCCTCAACTTTTCTGCTTTTCCCCACAACCCTTGATTTTCCCACTGTTTAAAAATCTGACCATCCCAGTCTTGAATATTCTTAGAACCAACCTCAGCAACTCTCTGCAGTAAAGGTGCATAGAGAGAAAATGGGAATACAGCATTGAAATAGGGGATCAACCACAATCATATTCAATGGTGAAGCAGGCTTAAAGGGCCAAATGGCCTAGTCTTGCTCCTTCTTTCTATGTAAAGAGTTCTACAGATTCATTAGCCTCAGAGAAGAATTTCTGCCTCATCTCTCTTAATGGACAACCCTTTACTTTGTGACTGGCTCTTGAAGGAAGACTGCACAGTTATGAGGGCCTTCTTCTGTGCTGTGCCTATTCAGTCATTCTATGAATTCTACCCAAAATCGATTGCTCTGTTCTTTTTACATCCTTCCTCAGTCATGCTTCAATACTTGAAGTAAACATTTGCAAATATTTGTCTTCCGTACTTGCATAAATGTTAGATATCATATGGATATGAAACTGCTCAATTGGAGATGACTCCAGGCAAAGACCAAAGTCTTCAAGGACATAGTTTTCTGTTTTCCAATGACTGTGTACTAGCTCTTGGCTTAGACATGGACGTGTAGTGTGACATGGACTTGTTCTCCACTGCATGCAACAACCTTGACTTTACAATCAGCACGAAGAAAGTTGAAGTCATCACAGAATTGTTTCAGCAAAGAAAGAGACCATTAGGCCCATTGTGCCTACACAGATTCTTCTACCTAGTGCCAGTATCCTGCCTTTCCCCATACTACTGCACACCGTTTTGATCCAAATAATCATCCAATGCCATCTTGAGTGCCTCAATTAAACCTGCCCCCACCACATTTCCAGGCAATCCATTCCATACACTAATGGCTTGCTGTACAAAAATGCTTTATTTGCGCATCGCTTTAAATTTATGCCCTCTTCTTTTTAAGCTTTGAAGCGGGAACAGCTTCTCCCTGTCTACTCTATCCAGCTTGCTCATGATTTTGAAAGCCTCCATCAGATTTTCACCCAGTCTTCTCTCCAAGGAAGATAGTGCCAACTTCTTCAATCTATCCTCATAACTGAAGTTGCTTGTACCTGGAACTACTCGTGTAAATCGCCACTGCTTCGCTTCACTTCTCCAATGCATTCATATCTTTCCTACAATGTGGGTCCCATAATGGTACACAATACTCAGCTGAGGTCTAACAAGTGCCTTATACAATTTCAACATCACTTCCTTGCTGTTTTATGCTATATCCATATTAATAAGGCTGAAAACACTATGCTTTATCAACTGATCTCGCAAGGAATCAAGGGCTACGGGGAGAGTGCGGGTAAGTGGAGTTGAAATGCCCATCAGCCATGATTAAATGGCGGAGTGGACTCGATGGGCCGAATGGCCTTACTTCCACTCCTATGTCTTACGGTCTTATGGTCTAACTACTCTCTCCATCTATGCTTCCACCTTCAACAATCTGTGCCCACATCCATCCAGGTCCTTCTGTTCCTGCACCCCTTTTAGAATTGTCACCCCTTATTTTCTATTGTCTTTCAATGTCTTTCCTACTAAAGTGTATCACCCGCATTGAACCTAAGTTGCCACCTATCTGCCTACTTCACCAGCCTGCTAATGTCCATTTCAAGTTCCACGCTGTCCTCCTCATAGTTTACAATTTTTCCAAGTTTAGTGTCATTTGCAACTTGGAAATTTTTCTCTATAACCAAGATCTGTTTCATTTGTATACATCACGAAAAACAAGGGTTCCAATATCAACTCCTGGAGAGCCTTCTTCTAATCTGATGAATATCCATTAACCATTACTTTCTATTGTCCATAGTCAGCCAATTTTGTATCCATGTTATTGCAGTCCCTTCTATACCATGAGATCTTACTTTCCTTACAAGACTGTTATGTATCAGACACCTTCTGGAAATCCATGCGTACCACATCAACAGCATTAACCTCATTGAGCTTTTATGTTACCACTTCAGCAAGTTAATTAAACACAATTTCCCCTTTAGAAATCAATGCTAACTCTTCCTAATCAACCCACATTTTTTCCATGTGATTACGAATTCTATCCTAAACAATTGTTTCTGGGAAATTTCCCCACCACCAAAGTTAAAACAATTGGTTTGTAATTGTTGGGATTATCCTTACAACCTTCCTTGAGCAAGGCTGCAATGTTTGCAATCCTCCATTCTTCTTGCATCCCCATCCCCCCAGCAAGTCCAGAGAAGGCTGAAAGTTTATGGCCATTGCCCTGCAATTTCTTCCCTTACCTTCATCCTTGGATGCATCTCATCCAGTCCTGGTCTTGTTAACTTTAAGTACCAAAAGCCTATCAAAGACTTCTTTCTTATTCATTTTGAACCATTCTAGGGACAGAGTTTCCTTTTGTATCACCATGGCCTGAGAAGCATCCTTGTCTTTGGTAAAGGCAGATGCAAAGTATTCATTTATCATTGCAGCTATGCCCCTGCATCCTTTGTAAATCCACTTTTTGGTCTCTGATCAGCTCTACTCCTTTAACTACTTTCTTACTCTTTAAATGGTGATAGAAGATCTTGGAATTCCCTTTATGTCAGCAGCTAGTCTTTTCTTATTCTTTCTCTTTGCTTCTGTTATTTGCTTTCTCATCTCCCCCCGTAAACTTTCTCTATTCCTGAGGTTCTCAATTATATTTTCTGCATTACATCTATCATAAGCACACTTTTTCTTTCTAATATTAATTTCTGTCTCTTATATCATCCAGGGAACTCTGGATTTGTTTGTCCTAACATGCCTATTAGAAGGACTATATCTCAATATTCTGGTCAATCTCGCCCAGCTCTGTTCTTGTCCCACTGAAGTCATCTCTCCATCAATTGATTTTTCTCACTCTGAGTTGTTGCATGTCATTCTCCACCACTGTCCTGAACCTTATGATATATTGGTCACCGTTCTCCTAAATGTTTTCCAACTGACAATTGATCCACTTGGCTCAACTCATTTCCAAGTACTAGGTCCAACAGTGCATCCTTACTTGTTGGACTGGATACATACTGGTTTGGGAAACTTTTCTGAACACAAGAGGGGAGGCAATGGCCTAGTGGTATTTTCATTAGACTAGTAATCTAACAATCACAGTAATGATCCGGAGACTCAGATTTGAATCCTGTCATGGCAGATGGTAGAATATGGAGTCAGTTAAAAATCTGGAATTAATCATCTAATTGTGACCAAAAAACCAGTGTCGATTTAAGGGGAAAAACCCATCTGGTTCACTAATGTGCTTTAAAGAAGGAGACTGCAATCCTCGCTGATCTGGCCTGCATGTGACACCAGACCCACAGCAAAGTGGTTGACTCTTAACTGCCATCTGAGTAATTAGGGATAGGCAATAAATGCTGGCCGAGAGTGTGATGTCCACATACTGTGAATGAATAAATTCCAGGAGCACTTGACCCTTGCTGTCCCATACCACGGATATCCCAGTCTATAATTGGTAATTGTATTGCTTTATTATAACTACTCTACAATGTTAGCATTCCTCTGTAATTTCTCTGCAGATTTGTTCCTCAACATCCTTACCACTAGCTGCTGGTCTGTAGACTACACCAAGCAATGTAACTTGCATTCCACAGCTCCAGACAAAATTACTCAGCTTTCGACCCTCTCAGACATCCTGTTTCTCAGGCACTGCAATGTACTCCTTAACCAATTCTGCTTCCCCTTCACCTTTCCTGACTTTAATGCCTTTTCTCAACAACTTGTACCCAGGAATATTTCACATCTAGTATTGATCTTCTTTGAGCCAGGTCTCCATCACAGTTACAGCATTATAATTTGAAATTGCAATCTGTGTTTGTAACTCCCCAATCTTATTTACTACACTGCATGCATTTACAAACTTCATTTCTTTCCCTCCTACGCTAGCTTCACCTATTGATGTATTATTCTCTATACCAGTGCCAGCTCTGTGCACAATTACTCTGTAAACCCTGGTATTTTCAGCTACGATGAATGAATGAATGATTTTATGGTCACATGTACCTAGGAAGATATAGTGAAAAGTGTTTTGTGAACACAATCTGCACCATTTTGAGTTACAAAAGGAATAAAGAGAAATTACTTAAAAAGAGTTCATTTTCTGTTCAAATTGGGTCTCAAACACGGCTCCAGGGCTTCTGCAAGGTCACTGCAAGATGTTCCGGGCCTCAAGGAATTCCACTCTGGCTACAGCAACAACAACACTGATGTCCCAGGAGACCCCGGCTCCGCTGCACCTGCTGCCTCGCTGACACCGTCAAGAGACCCCTCCAGGGTAACCACATCCCGGAGCTCTCACTGCAGACACTGTCACCAGCAAGAGTCCAAGCTCTGGGCCTACTGTCCAAGAGTCCAGAGTCTAGGTCTACTGCTGCCAGGTGACCCCACTTGGGCACCAGCATTGCCACTTCCACTGCCAAGAGTCCAGGCTCCAGGCCTACCACAGCCAGAAGTCCCCGGGCCGGGCACCATTTCAAGTCCCCATGGCCAGGCGTCCCGATCCATGCTGCTAACACTGCAACTGCTGCCTCTCCAACACCACTCCAGCCTCGAAGATGAAGAGAGGAAAGAAAAAGATAAAAGATGAAAAGGAGAGAGAAAAAAGGATACTGTCGGTCTGGAGCGGACGGTCTCAGGAGCCTGAACATCACCTATTATGCCGGCGCAGCCATTTTGTAAAGATGATTTCTTGGTTCCCACACCCCTGTCAAGTTAGTTTAAAACTCTCCCAAAAGCACAAGCGCAACTTACCACAAGGACCTCAGTCCCTTCTCTGTTCAAGTGCAGCCTGTCCAGCTTGTATAGATGTCATGTTCCCCAGAGCCAGTCCAATACGTCCCCAGGACTCTTAACCCTGCACCATTTTTCCAGCTTTCCAGTATTGTCCAGCCTGCTCAACGCCCAGTCTGTCTTGAGCCCAAGTTTCATTTCATGACCTGAACTTGTCAATGGTGGATAAGGTCACTTATCTCAGCAGACCACTCTCTTGAGCTGTTGGACAATGGGACACATTCAAGAATTAACAAAGCAAGTGAAGCCTTCAGCAGACCTAACACATTGGTCTGGGGATGAAGAAGTGTAAGTCTGCCTCTCAAACAGAAATCACATGGAGCGATAGTTCTGTCCACATGTGGAACTTCGACTTGGTATCACTATCATTGTCGAGGAGCCCAATCACTTTCACTTGAGCTGCAGTTATGTGTTTCTGAAGCTCAAACGGCGGGACAAAATACCGCACACTTGAAGCACTTGGGTTCAAGATAGACTGGTCCTTGAGCAGGCTGGACAATACTGGAAAGCTGGAAAAATGGTGCAGGGTTAAGAGTCCTGGGGATGTATTGGACTGGCTCTGGGGAACATGACATCTATACAAGCTGGACAGGTTGCACTTGAACAGAGAAGGGACTGAGGTCCTTGTGGTAAGTTGTGCTTGTGCTTTTGGGAGAGTTTTAAACTAACTTGACAGGGGTGTGGGAACCAAGAAATCATCTTTACAAAATGGCTGTGCCGGCATAATAGGTAATGTTCAGGCTCCTGAGACCGTCCGCTCCAGACCGACAGTATCCTTTTTTCTCTCTCCTTTTCATCTTTTATCTTTTACCTCCCGAGCTGACATGCTAAGTATCCATGTTAAACTGAAACAGTCACAACTGAGTTGGGATGTTCATATAGCCAGACTGCTCGACACCCATTCACCAAAGCAAATTTTGCATGGAAATTTGTATCTGTGCTATGCTTTGTGCGGTCAATCAAAGCGTCCAAAGGACACTGAATTGAGACTTCAGTTAGAAATTTTATCATCCCTATCTCCACCACTCACCCTCGGTAGCAACAGTGTGTATTATCTATAAGATGCACTGCAAAATTTTGCCAAAAATCCTCAGACAGCAAACACATGGGCACTTCTATCTCGAAGGGCAAGAGAAGCGGATACATGGAAACACCTCAAAATGCAAGTTCCCCTCCAAGCCACTCAGCATCCTGAACTTATAAATATATCACAATTCCTTCACTGTCATTGGGTCAAAATCCTGGAAAACCTCCCCGCACCCCCCAACCCCTGCACTCACACACACACAAGCAGTGGCATCTTGGGTCTACCTACTGCAACATAGACTTCACCGGTTCAAGAAGACAACTCACCACCATCTTCTCAAGGGCTTTTAGGGCCAGGTAATAAATGCCAGCCCAGCCAGCAATGCCCACGTCCCATGAGTGAATTAAAAAAAACTTTGTGTCCTGGGAGAAGCTTGCCCAGGTGCAACCTTGTGCAACCAAGCAAAATACAGTGAGCATTCCTTCAAAAGCGAGCACATATTGAAGCAGAAGCAGAAAGAAAACACACAAAGAGAGAATATTCTGAGTCAGTAACTTGTCCAAAGCTCGATTACCTGCAGTTTGCTGTCCGATGAGCAGCAGTTGGTCTGATTGCTTTAGCAGTCGTGTATGTGCCCTCTGGAATTGCTCCGAATAGCCCAGATACTGAATATGGTCACCTTCACCATAAAGGACAAACCAGAAGATGATGAATTTGTGACCATATCACCATAATTTCTCCTGACACAGGCTTTACTTAGCAATTTATGTCCTTCCAGACATGGATACCATTGGTTGGAATAATGTTCTTGTGATATGAATGATGTCCAAATTATCAAACATTGCAAGACTTACAGCACATATTTAATTCGTCAAAATGTTTATGTTTTGAGCAAGCACAGCTCTAACGCATTGTAACTTTCTTATTTGCTGCAAAAGCATTTTTACCATTTATCTCCTATTATTGGTGTTATTGATTTATGGTTTGGGTTTTCAGTTATGTACTCTAAAGGTTATTACAATTGGTCCACATATTGCTTCCACTTAAAGTATCCGGTCCTACAGTTAAATTTAATTCTTTCCACCGTTCTCTGTATTTGACATGTCGGCATCTCTATCCCATGTTTGTTTCAGCTGAGTTGAGAAAAGCTAGCAGTTGGAATAGTTCCACCTCTTTCTCCCCTGATGATCAGCTTTTCAATGGCTTTATTGTTAATTAATCCTCCTCAACAAAGCCGTGACCTTTAAATAATTAATTTCCCGCAGTGGAGTCTCAATCTTTATTTAACCAATTATCTCCAGAGAAACCTTGAGCATTGTTTGATTAATTTCCCTAAAGCAGCCCCAAGCTTTAACCTAATAGTTTCCAGGGGATAGTAAAATCATTGAATAATAGGGCATTGAAAGATGAACAGTTGACCAATCATGTCTTTTCTGGCTCTTTTGTAGAGTGTTCCAACTGATCACAATCTCTAACCGCAATTGTGGCTGCCCAGTGGCACACAACACCAGGGACCTGGGTTCAATTCCACCCTCGGGCAACTCTCTGTTTGGAGTTTGCACATTCTCCCCGTGTCAGCATGGGTTTCCTCCCACTGTCCAAAGATGTGCAGGTTAGGTGGATTGGCCATGCTAACTTACCCATAGTGTCTGGGGATGTGCAAGTTGGGTGGATTATTCAGGGGAAATGCAGAGATAGGATAGAGGGGTGAATGTGGATGGGATGCTCTTTGGAGAGTTGGTGTGGATTTGTTGGGAAAAATGGCCTGTCCCCACACTGTAGGGATTCTATTCTAATCACCTGCTTCTGCCTAATACGCATCTGTTCCGTTTCCTTCCAGTCCTTATCTAATTCTGTTCTGACCATTCCCATTAGAATCATACAATCCCTTCAGCGTGGAAACAGGCCATTTGGCCCACAGGGTCCACAATGCCCTTGATTGATTGATTTGATTTAATGTCACATGTACCTAAGTACAGTGACAATCTTTGTTTGCGAACACTACAGGCAGATCATAGTAAGCAAGGACATACAGATCATAGGGTAAAATCAAACTAGGACAGAGTAAGGCATACAGGTTACACCGCACAGGACATGCGCTAGACAAAATAAACATTAACAAGATCAGTGTTATTTGAAGTCAGAGAGTCCATTCATCAGTCTAATAACAGCAGGGAAGAAGCTATTCTTGAACCTCCTGGTGTCTGTGTTCAAGCTTCTGTACCTTCTGCCTGATGGAAGAGTTTGTAGGCGAGCATTATTGGGGTGTGATGGGTCTTTGATGATGTTGGCTGCCTTTCTGCAGCAATGTGACATATAAATGGAGTCTATGGATGGAAGGTTGGCTTCCGTGATGGTCTGGGCTGTGCACACCACTTTCTGTAGTTTCTTATGGTCATGGGCAGAGTGGTTACCGTACCCAGGTCATTATGCACCCAGACAATATGCTTTCAATTGTGTATCTGACAAAGTTGGTGAGGGCCCTTACAGACTTACCAAGTTTCCTGAGCTGCCTGAGGAAGAAGAGGCATTGTCTACATCTACATGGGAAGTCCAGGACAGTTTATCAGTTATTGTCACTCTTAAGAACTTGACGCTCTCCACTCTCTCAACCTTAGCTCTGTTGATGTAGAAGGGGGCGTGTTCTCCACCTTTCATTGTGAAGTAAATGATCAGTTCTTTAGTTCTGCCAACATTGAGAGAGAGGTTGTTATCATTGCATCACAACGCCAAGCACTCCATCTCTTTTCTGTATTGTGACTCATTGTTGTTTGATATCTGTCCTACCACAGTGGTGTCTCCAGCAAACTTGTAGATGGCACTTGTTTGGAATTTAGCAACACAGTCTTGTGAGTACAGTGGGGGGGATGAGAATGCACCCTTTGGGGGGCTGCAGTGTCAAATGTTATCATGGAGGAGATGCAGTTGTCTATCTTCACTGATTGCTGTCAGTGGGTCAGGAAGCTGAGGATCCAGTTTCAGAGGGTAGAGCCAAGAACTAGGTATCGGAGTTTTGAGATCAGTCTGGAGATAGTGGTGTTGAAGTTGGAGCTGTAGTCGATGAACAGGAGTCTAACATAGATGTCCTCATTGTCCAGATGTTCCAAGAATGAGTGCAACGCTAGGGAATGGCGTCTGCTGCGGACCTGTTATGTCAGTAGACAAATTGCAGGGGATTGAGGTAGGCCAAGAGACTGGAGTTGATGTGGGCCATGACCAGTTCTGAAGAGCATCCCACCCAGACCTGTCCCCCTATGACTCTGTATATCCCATGGCCAATCCACCTAACCTGCACATCTTTGGACTGTGAGAGGAAACTGGAGCACCCAGAGGAAATCCACACAGACACGGGGAGAATGTGCAAACTCCACACAGGCAGTCACCCAAGGCTGGAATCGAACCTGTGTCCCTGGCGCTGTGAGGCAGAAGTGCTAACCACTGAGCTACCATGCCACCCCTTTGAATTTGCTTCTACCACTCTTTCAGGCAGTGCACTTCAAATCAAATGTTTACTGGTTACCAATCCTTCCCCCATTGGGTTCTCATTGCTTACTCTATAATAGCCATGCATAACCTTCAAACATCTCTATTAAATCTCCCTTTAAGGTCCTCTGCTGTAAGGAGAACAATTCACCTTCTCCGATAAATAAAAGTTATTTGTATTTTCCATGGGGTAAAAATTTGATGTGTGGACAGGGAGCACAGATCACAAAACCCCAGCAGAAGGTCAAAGAGTGGCAGTCACAATTTTGACATGTGTTTGTCAGGCGCAGGCCAAGCAGTGGTGCATCAAAACCAAAAAAAAGCTTTTCTCAAGCATTAAGGCTAAAATTCTAAATATGAATGAACAATAAAGTTTAAAGTAATTGGAGCAGAAAGATAGTCCATAAAAAAATTAATTAGAGGAGAATTCCGTGGCTTAGAAGATTTGGAATTTGCAAATTGGATACCCAGTGGAGAATTTTGTTTAAAAAAAAATGAGAAAACAGAAAATTGGCTCAGTGAATAAGAACTATGTTAAATGTCTATTTGCAGCTATATTACTCAGGGATGAAATTACACTATGAAATTCACTATAGCACTCCAAGTACCTCACATATGCTATGCTGTGAAGCTGTCAACAAGTCTGATTAGCACACACCAAAACCAAGTTGAGAATTATGCAATCATGAATATTGCCAGTAACAGAGAATCAGACGGTGTGAAGTTCCAGCCAAGTGAGAGTAATGGAATGAAAAGTATTGTGAAAGAGATTGGCTGCTAGTCAATACACTTCGGGATGCTTTTTTGTTCACTTGCCGATCTGCATTCAATGTTACAAAGTGTTGTAATAAACTTGTAGCTGCTAATGGTTTTTGCATAGTACTTGAGAGCTGCTAACACTCCCCTACCACTCTGATCATGGCCAGATTATTAGTAAACTATTCAGCAACTTCTTCAAATAATTTCTTTCAGCAGTTTAACAAATCGTTTGGACTCCTGCTGTGGTATTACCAGTGCTTTATTGTTGCAGTATTTTAATTTCATAGAACAGAAAGGATGAAGTTGCTGCTGTCATGATAAAAAAAGACAATGCTGGACTGTAGAACACCACACTGGATTTAATAGGCTGTAAACTGCATCATTGATGGCAGAGATGCTGCTTCTTGTGTTTATGTTGAGCTTCAGTCAGGCAGTACACAACGTCAAGGACAGAGAGGTCAGACATGAAGTAGGACAGAAAATTAAGTGAACAAGGAATTGAAAGCTTCAGGCATGCTTGCAAGCTGAGCAGAGGTGTTCTGCAAAGGGTCATTCATTCTGTGTTTGGATTCCCTCACCTTCCAATCCCTTATTGTGAAGGAGACTGCATCATGAGCAGCAAATACGGTGTTGTAAATTGATGGTGGTGTAGGTAAATTGAGGTGGAAGGAGTGTGTTGGACCTTGAATGGGAGTCAAGGAGTGGGGAAAAGGGCCAGAGTTGCATTTCTGCACACACAAAGGTAGATGCTGTGTGAGAGGAGGAGCTGTTGGGATGGTTGAGGAGTGGCCCAGATCTTGAGGGAGGAATGGTCCCTTCAGGATGTTGAAAATCCTAATCACCCATCAGACTGCGCTCACTGATCCACACTGGCTCACAATTAAATAAAGCTTCAGTTTTAAAATTCTCATTGTTGTTTCGAAACACTTCCGTGGTCTTGCTACTCTCTATCTATGGAATCTCCTCAGCCTCACAATTCCCATGATACCTGTGCTTATCTAATTCTGGTCACTTGAATATCTCCAATTCTAGTTGTTCCACCAGTGGTATCCGTGCACCCAACTGCTTAGGCTCTGAGATCTGCAATGCCCTAGACAAGACCACCACCTCATCTCCTCTCATTCCATCATTGAATTACTCCATAAAATCTATCTCATTGATGAAGCTTTAGTCACCTAACTTTGTACGTGGCTCAGGGTCATATTTTACTGCATAATACTCCTGTGAAGCATCGTAGGGAATTTTGTTACATTAAAGACACTATAAAAATATAAGTTATTGTTGTTAGCAAACAGCAGATGGCAGGTTTGTCATTTGAGTAGAGGTTGGGTCAATTGGTCCTGTATTTGTTGGAGTTTGGAGGAAAGAAAGAGGATTTCACTGAAACGTATAACATTGTGGGCAGGACTGGGCAGCAGGCCAGATGTAGACATGGTTACAATTACAACATTTAAAAGGCATTTGTATGGGCATATAAAAAGGAAGGATTTGGAGGGATATGGGCCAATGTTGGCATACAGACTAGGTCAGATTGGGATGTCTGGGTCAGCGCGGGCGAGTTGGACTGAAGGGTCTGTTTTTGTGCTGTATGACTATATGATGATAATTGAAATAATCAGCTATGGCCTCATATCACATCAACATTCAGGATACCTTCGCTCATGTTGTGTGCCGATATTTCCCTGTTCTGCACCAGCATCACACCACAAACCAAAACAAGAGTTTGATCATCAAAATTCTTCGTTGTTTCTCCCTAGTGCCATAAAATATCATTATCTCTGCTGTTGATTACATATAGGAACAGACTAATGTGAGCCAAGTCTGTTGTGTGAGAATCCTGATGTAGTGACACTGTTACAGTGTCACTTGATACGAGGCAAAGCTTGCTCAGGTTGTTCCTTGTGGTCCTGAGCATTAGGATAGCAGAAGGCTTTCTCCATCCTTCTATGCACCGGTAATCAAAGGCTTTTAATAATTTGTCAGCCAACTTATTATTGTAAGCATTTCGAGTCTTTTCCACCTGGCTGACTGCTTCTTTAGCTTATTATCTGCCTAATGAAGCAATCCATTTACTGTTGCCACCATGTTGCAAAGTCAGGTCTGATACTTGAGTGTTTTTTTGCCAGAATAGGGTTTGTATCCATATTAGTGAAAATTAACAATCTTTCTTAATTGTTTACACTATGTACAGGAAAGGCTTAGAGAGGAGATCTTTAGAACCTTCCATACACAGGTTTTTATGATCAGACATCACAGATGCTGCAGAAACAGGAATTGCTGGAGGAACTCAGCAGGCCTGGCAGTATCTATGGAGAGAAAGCTGAGTTAATGTACTAAGTAAAATCCTAAAGAATTGCAGGTTTTTTTTTGAAAAAATATACTTTATTCGTGAAAATATAAAAAATAAACAAATTTACAGTCCTACCCGGTCATAGTATCCGCTCCGGATTACCCAGGGGGTACGTACACCAAATGAAGGAAAAAGAACAAAAGAAAAAAACTCCCGGTTGGCCCCCTGACCAGTTGGAGGAGGCCCCAGCTGGACCCAGTTATTGAAAGGGCCCCTGTTATATTCCGGCCGAGGGGTCTTACATGGTGGTCTTTCCCCATTGCGCCTTGGCGGTGGCCGCCCCAAGCTTTAGCGCGTCCCTCAGCACGTAGTCCTGGACCTTGGAGTGCGCCAGTCTACAACACTCGGTCGGGGTCAGTTCTTTCCGCTGAAAGACCAGCAAGTTGCGGACAGACCAAAGAGCGTCTACAGAATTGCAGATGTTGTAAATCAGAGACAAAAATAGAAATTGTTCGAAATGCTCAGCAGGTCTGGCAACATCTGTGGAGAGAAATCAGAGTTAACGTTTCGGATCAAGTGACTGTTCTTCAGAACTGAGGATACAGCTTAGCTACGAACATAAAGTTATTAATTCACACATGTTACAGCAGATGATCAAAGTGTGCAGCGATCAATTCAGATACATCCTGAGTGATGCATCTGGCTCCAGTCACTGAGAAACAGTGATATTCAAACATTGGAGATAGTACAAAGAAAGAGTGACATGCCTGACCCCTGCTGTCCAATACCTGAGTTGTTAGGGAAGACTGCGGAGCCTGAAAGTTTTACAGTCTGGATAGGAGGCGTCTGTGAGGTGACTTTAGATGTAAATTGATTGTAAATGAATGGAAAATGTCACTTCAGTGCATTACTTTAAAACCCTCAGAGTTAAAAAAGGGAATACAGATTGAAAGGAGTTAAATGTAACTTAGAGATAAAAGGTACTGCAGATGCTGGAGAATCCGAGATAACAAGCATGGGGCTGGATGAACACAGCA
>JAHRHZ010000275.1:9548652-9575051 GCA_024137785.1 Ginglymostoma cirratum
ATGATGCTGCTTGACCTGCTGTGTTCATCCAGCCCCATGCTTGTTAAATGTAACTTAGATCTTAGTTTGACAAAATAAAGGTTATCTAAACGAGGATTGAAAGTTGGGATAACAAGGTGTGGGGCTGGATGAACACAGCAGGCCAAGCAGCATCATAGGAGCAGGAAAGCTTGACGTTTCGGGCCTAGACCCTTCATCAGAAATGGGGGAGGGGAAGAGGGTTCTGAAATAAATAGGGAGAGAGGGGGAGGCGGATAGAAGATGGATAGAGGAGAGGATAGGTGGAGAGGAGGCAGACAAGTCGAAGAGGCGGGGATGGAGCCAGTAAAGGTGAGTGTAGGTTGGTGGGTCGGGAGGAGATAGGTCAGTCCAGGGAGGACGGACAGGTCAAGGGGGCGGGATGAATTTAGTAGAAAGGAGATGGGGGTGGGGCTTGAGGTGGGAGGAGGGGATAGGTGAGAGGAAGGACAGGTTAGGGAGGCGGAGATGAGCTGGGCTGGTTTTGGGATGCGGTTGGGGGAGGGGAGATTTTGAAGCTTGTGAAATCCACATTGATACCATTGGGCTGCAGGGTTCCCAGGCTGAATATGATTTGCTGTTCCTGCAGCCTTCGGGTGGCATCACTGTGGCATTGCAGGAGGCCAAGGATGGACATGTCGTCTGAGGAATGGGAGGGGGAGTTGAAATGTTTCGCGACTGGGAGGTGCAGTTGTTTGTTGCGAACTGAGCGCAGGTGTTCTGCAAAGTGGTCCCCAAGCCTCCGCTTGGTTTCCCCGATGTAGAGGAGGTCACAACGGGTACAGCGGATGCAATATATCGAGGATTGAAAGTTGTTGGGACCCCAAGTCAGAGCTGCGACAGTGGGGACAAAGAGTGGTCTGGGTGGGTTCAGTATGTGAGTAAGCGTTGGACTATTATAATGTACGCTCAATCCTCTTAACAATCTCTGTCTCATTCACTGTCAAAGTACTCACCCTGACTCACTTCTTCCCACTCTCTAAAACTCACTCATCTGTACACTGTCACACATACTTATTTCTCCTCACACTTTCTCGCTATCACTCATTTTCTCTCACACTTACTCCTGTGTTCACCCCATCATAGTCTGTCTCATGTATTCACTCTCATACTCTCTTTCACACTCTCTGTCACGTATTTGCTTACTTGCTCTCTGTCTCTCTCTCTCTCTCTCTCTCTCTTTCTCTCTCTCTCTGACACACACACACATTTTGGTCAAATCTGACAACAAGCCACTTTCAATCATTTTCCTCAAGCTGCAGCAACTACTTGCTGCAAAAGCATCTTCAAAGAATGTTACTCCAAATGCAGCAAACCCATCTGAGTGAGGCATACAAGCAAGGGAAGCACATGTACGTTGCAGACGTGCTATCAAGAGTAGCACTCCCAATGAAGAAATATGAGGAATCCTACAAATCAGTGTGAAATCTTTTGGATCTAAAGTGAGGCAGCAGCTTTATACACTCTGGAAGTCATCAACTCTCCAGAGACATTGAGTATAGCAGACAAGTGTCTTGTTCAAACTACCCAACAGAATAGAAATCCTCCAGGTGTCACAAGATGCAGTGATAAGAGAATGGCCTGACAGTATCATCTGCATGCCTGTTGCTACAAGAAAATTTGGGCATCCAAAGACAAATTGACAGCCCAAGATGTATAAAGGAAATAGAATCATTATCCCAAAAGAGTTGAGAGAAGAGATGCTAAAGTGCATCCGTGCAAACTATCAAGGAATTAAGTCTGAGGAAAGCAAGACATGTGCTCCACTGAGCAAACATGAGCAATGAAATTGAGGACCACGACGGCCGGTGCAGTGCATGTAATGATTACTATGTTAAGCAAGCTACCGAACTGCTGATGACACACCACATTCCAGAGAGCCCATGGTGGAAGTTGGAAGTAAATCTCCTCATGCTTATAGAAATTAATTATCCTGTCACTGTAGACTATTATTCTGACTCAATCAGGCCAATTGGCTTCAATGACTGCTGTTGAGACTGTCCAATGCCTAAAAGCACATTGCAGCAGATATGGCATTACCAACATTGTCATGAGCAACAATGGCCTTCGGTTCACGAGTGTTTAATTCAGCCACTTCATAAAGGATTAGAAGATTCAACACCACTCACTGTCCCCAGTCGAATGGAAAGCCTGGGCACCAGAGAACATCACCAAAGAAATCAAAGGAATTTGAGCAAATTCCTGAATGGAGAAGCATACCTACCAAAGTCATGGAAATTAGTCCAATACAAAGATTAATGTTATGCCACATGCAAACTATTCTTTCTATAGCAAAATAAAAATACTTAATCCAGAAGAAGTTACAGGCGTGAGTGAAAAAATCAAAGTGAAATGGCAGAAACTCAAATTTCATTTCGACAAGACTGCTAATGATAGTCAGAGCTGGGCATAATGGAGTCGATTATGGTATAAATCTTCAACATACAGCGAGAAACTCTCCAAAAGAAAAAGCAAATCTCACTTAACCAAAACAAAAATTCAACCTATGATGTTGAATCTTTCACTTTGCACTTATGAGGGTAGATATAAGAAAGTCAAATTTCAAATAATCACAACAATTTCTGTTGAAAGAGAAATGGATGCTGATTGATTGCAATTCAACTGTGATGGGCCCAGGCATTGCCATGGAGAAAGCAGTATATTGAATTACCCGGGAACATGGGAAACCTGCATTTACCCACTGTTTTCTCCATGGCGACATTTTGACCAATCAGTCAATTTGCCAAACAATTAGTCTACTTATCTCCTGCATTTTGTCTTAATATTTAGTCATGGGATGTGGACATCACTGACTGACTATTGTCCATCCTTAATAGCCTAAAGAGCATTTAAGAGTAAACCACATTGCTAGGGTCTGGAGTCACATGTAAACCAGCCCAGGTAAGTGAACCACTTATATTTTTACAGCAATCGACAGTGAGCATGTAAGGCTGAATCTTACGTTCTTTTTGGCTTAGTACCAGTTGTCTGAAGATTTTTCGGAGGATTTTATCACTGAGAGGCCTAGCAAGTATTCTTGCTACGTATTACCAAAAGCACCTCACTAACCTCGTCTCCATTGCATTCCTCACATCTGATTTCAGCCCTGGCTTACCATGCACTGTTCTAGAAACAACTCATCAAAGTTGGGTTATACTGGAATTTATTCACGTCTCTTGTGCCTGCATCGTTTTTAAAACCCCATTGTGGACCTTGACAAGCAGTTGGTCTGGAGCTGGCCTGCAAAATTCCTGACATCTGCCCTGACATGGCAGACAAGGAGAAATCACAGGACTTAATAAGTCAAGATAAGGACTTAAGAAGTCAACACCCTTCTCCATTCCACCGGTGTTAAGTGCTACCAATACTTCACACTCACTGTATCCAATCATCACGACTGTACAGGAGACTTCCGCATGACATGCTCTGTGAAATGGCGAAGAAGGGCAGCGAATCAGAGAGTGGCTGAGAGTCATCACAGTGGAATTCTGGGAGACATTGGAACAGTCATCATGACTGTAAGGTCAGAGAGAACCTGGTGTCAAAGTGTGGTTGTGCTGAGGAAGTGCTGAGGCATTTGCTCAAGAGGTTTTGGTGTGAGGAGGCTGAGCAGGGGGTACAGGTAAGGGCTCTTTAACTCTGCTTTCTTTCTGTCTAGACTGAAGGCAGTGGTGATGGCAGTTAGGGCAGTGGCATGTTCCTCTTTCAGGATGTGGGAGATCAGGGAGACTTCCAGTGTTACACCTGTGAGAAGTGTACCCTGCTGTAGCACCTGTCAGACCGCGTTAGGGAACAGGAGCTAGACGCACTCAGGATTGTCTGGGGTGCGGACAACATTATTACCAAGAGCTTTAATAAAGTGGTCACTCCTAAGGTGCAGGTAGCTGGGTGACCACCAGAAGAGGTAAAGGGCGAAGGCAGATACTGCAGGCTTCCCCTGTGGCCATTCCCCTCAATAACAGGTGTACTGCTTTGGATACCTTTTGGGGGGCGGGGGAGGGAAATGACTTTTCAGGGGATAGCAGCAGCAGTCAGGTCAGTGGCACTGTGACTGGCTCAGAGGGAAGGGGTACAGTCAGACAGAGCAATACTGATAGGAGACTCAACTATGAGGCGGACAGGCAGGAGATTCTGTGGCCACAAAAGAGACACTAGGATGGTGTGTTGCCTCCCAGATACCAGGGCCAAGGATGTCTCTGAGCAGTCACATAACATTCAGAAGGGGGCAGGTGAACAGCAAGAGGTCATTGTGCACATTGTTACAAATGACACAGGTAGACAAAGGGGTGGTGTCCTGCAAAATGAATTTAAGGTGTAAGGTAAAAATTTAAAAAGCGGGACCTCAAGGGTATTGATCTCCAGATTACTCCTAGTGCCACGCGCCAAAGAGGATAGAAGTGGAAAGATAAGCCAGATGAATGTGTGGCTGAGGACCTAGTGTCAGGGGCAGGGTTTTCAGTTCTCGAATCGTTGGGATCTCTTCTAGGGTAGAGGTGACCTGTATTAGAGGGACGGGTTGCACTTGAGCTGGAGGGGATCCAATATCCTCACGGGGAGTTTTGCTAGTGTTACCCGGGAGGGTTTAAACTAGTTTGGTGGCGGGTGGAACTCTGAATAAGAGAGGGGCCATTGAGAAGTCAGGGGAAAATACATAAGCCATCAAGAGCAAGTTTAATATTCAGGATAGCCGGGGTACAGTAAAAGGAGGGAAAAGACTTCTGGTTTAAAGTGCATTTATTTCAATGCACAATGCCTGGTAGGGCAGATGAGCTCAGAGCATGGATTGGCTCTGGGGACTGGGATATTATAGCCATAACAGAAACATGGCTGAGAGAAGGGCAGGATTGGCAGCTCAGTGTTCCAGAATATAGAAGCCACAGGTGTGACAGAAGTACAAGAAAGCGAGGAGGAGGAGTTGCCCTTATGATAGGGAGGACATAACAGCAGTGCTTAAAGAGGATATTACAGAATCCATACAGCATGGAAGCAGGCCATTGGGCCCATCAAGTCCACACCAACCTTCCAAAGAACTTTCCACCCCCTACCATATCCCTGCATTTCCCACCCTAGACACTATGGGCAATTTAGCACGGCCAATCCACATAACCTGCACATCTTTGGACTGTGGGAAGAAACCAGAGCACCTGAAGGAAACCTACGCAGACACAGGGTGAACATGCAAACTCCACACAGGCAATCACCCCAGTGCTGGTAGGCAGCAAATGCTAACCACTGAGCCACCGTGTCACCAAACTCCTTATTCTTAAGGAGTGATCAAATGAGGCCATATGGTTCGAACTTAGAAACAAGAAGGGGATGGTCACTCTTTTGGAACTATAACATAGGCCCCCAAATAGCAGTGGGTACTAGCGGAGCAGATGTGTAGAGAGATTGCAGATACCTGTAGGAATAATAGAGTAGTATTGGTTGGAGATTTTAATTTCTCCTGTAATGACTGGGCCACCAGAGTATAAAAGCCCGAATGGTGTGGAATTTGTCAAATGTGTCCAAGAAAGTTTCCTAAATCAATATGTAGAGGGCCCTAGTTGAGAGGGTACAACACCGGACCTCCTCTTAGGAAATGAGGTCGGGCAAGTGATTAAAGTGTCAGTCGGAGAGCACTTTGGGTCCAGTGACCATAACTTTCTTAGTTTTAACATATTTACGAAAAAAGATAGGACAGGTCCACAGGTTAAGGTGCTAAACTGGAGCAGGGCCAATTTTGGGGCCATTAGGCAGGATCTAACAGCAGTATATTGAGTGAGTCTGTTTGAAGGAAAAGGAACGACTGGCAAATGGGAGGCTTTTAAAAGTGTGATAACAAGAATCCAGGGGCAGTATGTCCCTGAGGGTGAAGGGAAAGGCTGGCAGCTTTAGGGATCCCTGGCTGACGAGGGATATTGAGGTTGTGGTCAGGAAATGAAGAAGGCATGCATTGGGTTTAAGCTATCGGGCTCAAATGAATCCCTAGATGACTATAAAAAGTGTAGGAGCACAGTCAAGAGGGAGATCAGAACAACAAAAAGAGAGTATGAGATGAATTTGGCAGAAAAGGTGAAAGATAACCCCAAGAGGCTCTATAGCTAAATTAAGAGTAAAAGGGTGGCTAGGGAGAGAATAGCCCTCCTTAAAGATCAGTATGGCTGCCAATGTGTGGAGACACAGGAGATGGGGGAGATTTCTAATAAATGTTTCTCCTCAGTGTTTACTGAGGAGAGAATCATGGACGCTAAGGAAATGAGGGAAACAAGTGGGGATGTTTTAGACTGCAGACATATTACCAGAAAGAAGGTATTTGCAGCCTTAGATTGCATTAAGTTGGATAAATCCCCTGGGCCTGATCAAGTCCATCCTTGAATTTTGTGGGAGGCTGGGAAAGAAATTGCAAAGACCCTTGCAGAGATATTTGCTTCATCTGTTGCCACTGGTGAAGATCTGGAAGACTGGAGGGTGGCTAATGTTGTTCCATTGTTTAAGAAAGGTAGCAAAGATAAGCCATGGAACCACAGGCCAGTGACCCTGACATCAGTGGTAGGCAAGTTACTGGAGAGGATACTGTGGGACAGGATCAACCAACATTTGGATAGTCAAGGTCTGATTAGGGATAGGCAGCATGGATTTGTGCACAGGAAGTCATGTCTGACAAATCTTTGAGTTTTTCGAAGAGGTAACCAAGAGGACGGACTAGGGTAGGGCAGTGGATGTTGTCCGTTAGGACTTTAGTAATGCCTTTGACAAGGTCCCGCAAGGAAGGTTAGTCATGAAGGTTAGGTCGCATGAGATCCAGGGAGAGCTAGCTAATTGAATTCAAAACTGGCTCGATGGTAGGAAGCAGAGGGTGATGGTTGAAGGTTGTTTCTCGGACTGGAGTCCTGTGTGCCACAGAGGTTGGTGCTGGGACCTTTGTTATTTGTCATTTACAGAAATTATCTGGATGTGAATGTACAAGGCATGATTAGTAAGTTTTCGGATGATACAAAATTACAAGGTATTGTTGATAGCGAAGAAGATTATCAAAAATTACAGAGGGATCTTGATCAGATGGGGTAATGGGCTGAGGATCAGCAAATGCAATTCAATACAGATAAGTGTGAGGTGTTACACTGTGGAAGGTCAAACCAAGGTCAGACTTGTACAGTAAATGGTAAAGTCTTGAGGAGTATTGTGTAACAAAGGGACCCAGGTTTACAAATACATAGTGCGTTGAAAGCAGTGTCACAGATGGACAGGGTGGTGAAGAAGGCATTTAGCACGCTGGCCTTCATCAGTCAAGGCATTGAGAATAGGAGTTGGGACATTATGTTACAGTTGTATAAGTTGTTGGGAGGCCACACTTGGAGTATTGTGTACAGTTTTGATCATCCTGTTATAGCAAAGACATAGTTGAACTGGAAAGTGAGCAAAGAAGATTTACGAGGATGTTGCCAGGATTAGTAGGCCTGAGTTATAGGGAGAGGTTGGACAGGATAGGACTTTATTCCTTGGAATGTAGGAGAATGAGTGGTGACCATATTGAGGTGTGTAAAATCATGAGGGGCATGGATAGGATAAATGCGTGTAGTCTTTTTCCCAGGGATGGGGAATTGAAAAACTAGAGGGCATAGGTTTAAGGTGAGAGGGGATAGATTTAAAAAGGACCTGAGGGGCAACTTCTTCATGCAGAGAGTGGTGCGTATCTAGAATGGACTGCAAGAGAAAGTGTTTGAGGCAGGTAGAATAACAACGTTTAAAAAAAATTTGGATTGGTACATGGATGAGAAGGGTTTAGAGGGATATGGACCAAATGCAGGCAATTGGAACTAGCTAAGTCAGCATGGACCAGTTTGGGCCGAAGGATCTGTTTCCATGCTGTATTACCCTATAACTTTATGACTCTATCCCTGCTACTGCGCACACCTCCCACCAAGGCTCATCCTCTATCATTCGCACCATTGCCTGCAATACCTTCCCCATCAGCTGTCTCACTCCTCAGCCCGCTCTCAATGCTACTGTCAACGTTGAGGTAGACATGACTGGACTTAAACACAATTCTGCCTCAAATTTTGCTTTGGTCCATTTTTCTTATACCCCTTTAAGATTCTGTCCATAGTTCCTATTTGTTTGGCTCTTTTGAAAAAAGGACCAAACTAAAGTTCAACTTTCACCATCTGCCATGGTAAGATTTTAACTCATGCCCCTAGAACTTTAGTCTGGGTCCCCAATACAAGCCCACTTTACCACCACCTCTCCACAGGCCAGTGGTTGAAATTCCCGCATTTACCCTGATGAGTGCACGGCAAAATGATTCAACAATGTTTCTTTTTCAACAATATTCAACTTCTATCTTTCCTGTAACTATCGCCTATCAAAGCCTTCAACTTCAGTTCCTTCACCAGTAATTGTTCCCCATTCTTTTTGTCCAATTCTGTGGTTTTGAAAGCACATAACAGCTGCGCAAAAGGCACTGAAAAGGTTTACTGCTGCGGTCCCCGAAATGAGCAATTACAATGAGACAAATAGACTGGAGAACCCAGTGTTGTTATCCTGAGAGCAGTAAGAGGGATTTAATAATAGTGCTTAAAATCATTAAGGGTTTAGACAGAGTAAGTAAAAGCTGAGATCAAGTAAATCAACAGATTTAATGTGATTGGCAAAAGTGCCAGAAGCAATATGATACATAATCTTTTTGTGCAACATTTGGAATGTAGGATTTGGAGTATGCTACCTGATAAGCTGGTGGAAATAGATTTGAGAGTACCCTTGATGAAAACATTCTGGGAACGTAGAGAAAGGGAAGGTGAATGGCACTAACTGGATTGCTCTCTGACCCAAGGAACCTCAAAAGGCCAAAGATTTCCTTCTGGTCAATACAGTTCAGTGATCCAAGATAGGGGTGAATCAGAGGTTTGATACAAATTCAAGTTGTTGAAATAACTTATGCTATTTTCTTGAAGATGACAGCAAGTACATTCCAGCACTCCGTAAAAGACCTGCACAAACATGCAAACGTACAGGGCTGAATTCTACCAGGAACTGGCTAAGTGTCATTTTTCTCATGTTTTCTGTCTGTGAAGTCCAGAGGGTTTTCTCAAACTATTGTTCAAATGCACCTTATTCATCCAAACAGAGATCCGATCAGAAGGCGGCAGAGACATCACTGAGAGGAATTCTGGGAGACAGTACTGCAGTCACCGTGACCAGTCTGAATATCTCGGAGGAACTGATATCAAGGAGTGGTTAAACCTGAAACACTACCTCGTGTTGAGGCAAGGTAAGATTCTTTTTTTTGAAGTGCAAAAGGGTAGAGATGGCAATTAGGGCAGTGGTATGCTCCTCCTGTCAGATGTGGGAAATTAGGGAGCAGTCTAGCGTCCCTGACAACTACATCTGCAGGAAGTGTGACCAGCTGCAGCTCCTCACAGATCGCGAGGTTCGATTGGAGAAGCAGCTGGTTGCACTGCGATGCATACAGGGGGCAGACAGAGTGGTAGACACTAGCTTTAGGGAGGTGGTTCACACAGGTCCAGACAGATTGATGGGTGACCGCCCGGAGAGGCAGGCAGGTAGTGCAAGAGTCTCCTGTGGCTATTCCCCTTTCAAGCAGGTATACCGTTTTGGATGCTGTTGGTGGGGGAGGGATAACGTGTCAGGAGATAGTGCTAGGCAGTAGCCAGACCTGTGGCACCACAACTAGTTCTGCTGTAGAGCAGGGTGTGGCAAAGTCCAGGCGAGTGATAGTAGCAGATGACTCAATAGTCATGGGCACAGACAGGTGTTGCTGTGGCCGTGAACGAGACTCTAGGATGGTGTGTTGCCTCCCTGGCGTCAGGGTCCTTGATAACTCTGAGCGGGTACAGGACATCTTGAAGTGGGAGGGAAAAGAGCCAGAAGTCATTGTCCATATTGGCACAAAAGACATAGGTAGGAAGAAGGAAGAGGTCCTGCAATAACAGTTCAGTGAGTTCGGTAGGGAGCTAAAACGCATGATTACCAGGGTAGTGTTGAGATTACCAACTGTACTGTGGGCTGGTGAGGCTAGGAACAGACAGAGAGTGCAGTTTTAAAGACCAATTGACTAAAGTGCAGGACACGCATCCTTCTGCAAAACTGAAGGATAGGAATGGCAGGATTCAGGAACCATGGATGACAAGGGAAATTGTAAGGTTAGTCAAAAGGAAAAGGGAAGCATATGATAAGTCTAGGCAGCTACAAACTGATGAAGTCCTGGAGGAGTACATAGAAATTAGGAAGGCAGAAAAGGGCCATGAAATGTCTTTAGCAAACAGGGTCAAGGAGAATCCCAAAGCTTTTTATGCATGTGTTGGGAAAAAGAGGGTAACAAGGGAAAGAGTAGGCCCATTCAAGGATGAAGGAGGGAAGTTATACGTAGAGCCACAGGAAGTGGGGAGATCCTGAATGAGTACTTTGCATCGGTTTTCACCAAGAAGAAGGACATGACCAATGTTGAGGACAGGGATGAGCGTTGAACACTCTAGAGAATGCCATCGTATTGCAAGAGAAAGTTTTGGGAATCCTAAATTGCATTAAGATAGACAAATCCCCAGGACCAGATGAGTTACTCAGAGAGACAAGGGAGGAAATAGCTGGGGCATTGGCAAATATCTTCACATCCTCGTTGACCATAGGTGAAGTTCCAGAGGACTGGAAGTTAGCGAATGTTGTTCCTTTGTTTAAGAAAGGATGTAGGGATAATCCAGGAAACTAGCTTTACGTCGGTGGTGGGGAAGCTCTTGAAGAAGATACTGAGGGACAAGGTACATGCATATTTGGAGGAAAATGGATTAGTTAGTGACAGGCAGCATGGTTTTGTTCGGGGAAGGTCCTATCTCACCAACCTGATAGAAACTTTGAAGAGGTAACGGGGATAATTGATGAGGGAAAGGCTGTGGATGTAGTTTATATGGACTTTAAAAAGGCTTTTGATAAAGTCCCACATGACAGGTTGATACAAAAACAAAAATCATAAGAGATTTGGTGTGGCCTGGCTAGATGGATAGAAAACTGGCTTGGTCATAGAAGACAGAGGATACTGGTGGAAGGATGTTTTTCAGAATGGAGACTGGTGATTAGTGGTGTTCCACAGGGATCAGTCTTAGGTCCTTTGTTGTTTGTAGTATACATAAATAATCTGGACAAAAATGTGAGTGGTCTGATAAGCAAGTTTGTAGATGACACAAAGATTGGTAGAGTTGCTGATACTGCCAACCATTGTGAAAGTATAAAACACGATATAGATAGATCGGTGACTTGGGCACATAAATGGCAGCTGGAGTTTAATCCAGACAAATGTGAGGTGATGCATTTTGGAGGATCAAATTAAGGTGTGAATTATATTGTAAATGGCAGAACACTTAGGAACACTAACATTCAGACGGTTCTGGGTGTGCAGGCCCACGGTTCCCTGAAAGTGGCGACACAGATAGCCAAGGTGATTAAGAAGGCATATGGCATGCTTGCCTTCATTTCCCAGGCATAGAGTACAAGAGTTGGCAAAACATATTGCAACTATATAAAACCCTTGTTAGACCGCACTTGGAGTATTATGCGCAGTTTTGGTCACCACACTACCAGAAGGATGTGGAAGCTTTGGAGAGAATACAGAGAAGGTTCACCAGGATGTTGCTTGGTCTCCAGGGCATTGACAATGAGGAAAGGTTAAAAAGACTAGGATTGTTTTCACTGGAAAGACGGCAGCTGAGAAAAGACCTGATAGAGGTCTACAAAATGATGAGAGGCACAGATAGGGTTGATAGTCAAAGGCTTTTTCCCAGGGCTGAAGTTTCAATTACGAGAGGACACAGGTTCAATGTCAGAGGGGGAAATTTTAAGGGAGATGTGCGAGGGTAGTTTTTCACGCAGAGAGTGGTAGCAGCCTGGAATGCACTGTCAGAAGAGGTGGAAGCGGGCATATTGAAGACATTTAAGAGGCACCTAGATGAGTACATGAATAGGGAGGGAATAGAGGGATACAGATTGAGAAATGGCAGGGTATTTTTTAGATTAATTAGGGCATGATGGTCATCACGGGCTTGGAGGGCCGAAGGGCCTGTTCCTGTGCTGTACTTTATCATTTGTTCATTTGTTCATTTCATTATGTTCGATGACCCAATTCTCTCACACCTCACAAGCAAAAATACTCACCACTTCCTGGCATCAGTGCCATGTCTAAAAAACCATGCCACCAGTCAAGTATTGTCAATCAGGAGTTGCCCTGCACAGTTTGTGACGTTTACTGTGGATGTGGCAGACAGGGGTAATCGGCACCCTGCTTTGCAGACAGGGAGCTGGAGGTGCTGGTAGACCCGGTGGGTCACTGTTCTCTTCCTCCAGGATCAGCAGAGGAGGCCATGACACCAGACTGTTGGGGCAGCCCCTGGTCAGAGGTGGCACAATATGGCCGCCCATTGGCATAAATATGGCTGCAGTAACAGAATTAGCTTACCTGATCCAGCATTAAAGTGAGGTCATAATTTAGCACAATGGTAGCTTTGAGAAGGAGGCGACTCAGAGTAACAGAGTTAATTTTGAACAAAGAATCATGCAAATTAATATACAGAGAGTTCTGTACAAACAACAACTGCAAATATCTGCAAGAGACAGTTTGATAAGAAATATCTGAGAACAGACAGCCTGAAGTTTGTAGCAAGCATTAAAAAGAAAATTAGGATCCCAAAATAACAGAGACAAATGATAAGGCTGGGATTATGTCTTGTAAAAACCGAGGAGATCAGACAAGTTCATTGAGCTGTGAAAGTGATGTGAATTTTAGTTTTATTAATGAAAAAGATTTTGGCAGGGGCAGTAAGTTTCATCTCAGAAGACAGCATGTGACTAGAATAAGTTATAATGCAGCCGCAAGATGGAGAGGCACTGTCTATCTGACGCTCCAAGGTCAGGTGAGACAGGAACTGCTCACAACTCATTAACTAAAGAATGTGAACAGTATGTGTAACCATGAAACTTTTTATGTAGCTAACTTTATATTAGAACTAATATTATGAATCTTGATAGAAATTAAAAAGAACTAATCTCCTTTAGTATCTCCCGTGATTAGGTCAGTGAACAGTTTAAGATGAGTAGCAGAATTTAACAGCAATAACAACGAATACAATGAATAACAGAATTCAAGCAGCCCTTAGGGACAAGCAAGTCTGGGAAATGCAGAGTAGTGCATTCAGTTTTGGTCGCCACATTACAAGAAGGATGTGGAGGCTTTGGAGAGGGAGTCTTGCAGCACAGGGTGTACCCAAGCAGTTCTTTTGGATTCGGTTAAATGTAGAACATAGAACATAGAACAGTACGGCACAGTACAGGCCCTTCAGCCCACGATGTTGTGCCGAACTTTTACCCTAATCCTAAGTTCTATCTAACCTCCACCCCTACCTTATACTATCATCCATATGCCTATCTGATAGCCGCTTAAATGCCCTTAATGAGGCCGACTCCACTACCCTCGCCGGCAATGCATTCCACGCCCCTACCACTCTGAGTAAAGAACCTACCTCTGATGTCTCCCCTGTATCTACCTCCACTTACTTTAAAACTATGCCCCCTCGTAATAGCTACCTCCATCCTACGAAAAAGTCTCTGGCTGTCTACTCTATCTATACCTCTGATCATTTTGTACACCTCTATCAAGTCACCTCTCATCCTTCGTCATCCTAAAGAGAAAAGCCCTAGCCCTCTCAACCTTTCCTCGTAAGACCTTCCCTCCATTCCAGGCAACAAATTGATAAATCTCCTCTGTACTTTTTCCAACGCCTCCACATCTTTCCTGTAATGAGGCGACCAGAACTGGACACAATACTCCAGATGTGGCCGAACCAGGCTTTTGTATATCTGGAGCATAACTTCACGGCTCTTGAACTCGATCGCTCTATAACACACCATACGCCTTCTTAACAACTCTATCCACCTGGGTGGCAGCTTTTAGGGAACTGTGAACATGAACCCCAAGATCCCTCTGCTCCTCCACACTGCCAAGAATCTTTCCGTTAACCCTGTATTCTGCTTTCAAGTTTGTCCTTCCAAAATGAGTCACCTCACACTTTTCAGGGTTAAACTCCATCTGCCACTTCTCAGCCCAGCTCTGCATCCTATCAGTGTCCCTTTGCAACCTAGAACAGCCCTCTGCACTGTCCACAACGTGACCCACCTTCGTATCATCCGTGAACTTGCTAATCCACCCTTCCACTCCTTCATCCAAATCATTTACAAAAATCACAAATAGAAGAGGACCCAGAACAGATCCGTGTGGTACACCACTCATAACTGAGCACCATGTTGAATATTTTCCATCCACTACCACCCTTTGTCTTCTAAGGGTCAGCCAATTCTGAATCGAATCTGCCACATTTCCCCCTATCACATGCCTCCTTACATTGTGCATGAGCCTACCATGGGGAACCTTATCAAACGCCTTACTTAAATCCATGTATACCACATCCACTGCTCTACCTTCATCCACGTGTTTGGTCACCTCTTCAAAGAATTCAATAAAGTTTGTGAGGCATGATCTACCCCTCACAAATCCATGCTGACTATCACAAATTAAACTGTGCCTTTCCAAGTGATCATAAATCCTATCTCTCAGAGCCCTTTCCAATAATTTGCCCACCACTGACATAAGACTAACTGGCCTTAATTTCTGGGGTTATCTCTATTCCCTTTTTTGAACAAGGGAATGACTTTTGCTTCTCTCCAATCTTCCGGCACTATAACTGTGGACAGTGAGGACGAAAAGATCATCGCCAAAGGCCCTGCAATCTCTTCCCTTGCTTCCCATAGAATCCTTGGATAAATCCCATCAGGCCCAGGGGACTTATCTGTCTTCCTCAAAATTCCGAGCACATCTTCTTTACTAACATCGACCTCCTCTAGCCTACTAGCCTGTTTCACACTGTCCTCCTCTACAACTAGGTCCCTCTTAGTTGTGAATACTGAAGAAAAGTATTCATTAAGGACCTCTTCTATCTCTTTAGGCTCCGTGCACAAATTCCCTTTACAATTTTTGATCGGCCCTACACTTTCTCTGGTCATTCTCTTATTCCTCACGTAAGTGTAGAAAGCCTTGAAGTTTTCCTTGATCTTGTCTGCCAAGGTTTTCTCATGCCTCCTTATAGCCGTCCTAAGCTCTTTCTTCAGCTCCTTCCTAGATAACTTGTATCCCTCTAGAGCCTTTTCTGTTCCTTGTTTCCTGAACCTTACATAAGCATCCTTCTTCATCTTAACCAGTTGTTTGACCTCTCTTGAGAAGCAAGGCTCCCTCACTCGACCGCATCTTCCCTGCCTGCTAGGGACAAACATATCAAGCACACGCAGTATGCATTCCTTAAACAATCTCCACACTTCAACAGTGCTCTTCCCTGACAGCATCTGTTCCCAATTTATGTTACCCAGTTCTTGCCTAACAGAATTGTAATTACCCTTCCCCCAATTATAAACCTTACCCTGCTGTATGTATCTATCCTTTTCCATGACTACTGTAAAAGTAACAGAGGTAGTTAAGAGTAGTAGTTAAGAGAAGACTCGGCAGCAGCAATTTGCTTAAGTATGAACATTTATTGAGTAATAATAAAAGATGGAAAAGGAAGGAAAATTAAAAGACTGAACTGTGAACATTGAATAAGTAATAAATTAAGATGAGAAAAGAAGGAGATGTAGGCAACGAGCCTCACACCCTCCTGCACATTGGGAACCCCTCGATCAATGGCTGGTTTCGAGGCTTAGATCTGGTCCTGGCACCATTCACGATCCTGTCCAAGGTGAAGCCCAACAACTTGCAATGAAACTCTCTCCCCCTTATACAGTGTAACAAACAGCAAGTACAGAAAACAGTACAGAAAAATAACTTTGATTAGGCCAACTTTGGCAGGCACAGGAATGTTCACAGGACTCATTCAAGGTCATGTAGCTGTTGAATATCATCAGTTATTTCAGCCCTTCGACCCATCCTATACAATCCATCCCTGATGTACGGTCAAGGTCGTGATGGAACCAGCAAGTCGTGCCACCTGACTGAGGTGACCTGAATATTGTCTACATTTTTTTTTAGTTGATCTATTTACATAATTTGCTCTAAAATTCTATATTTTCCAGATTCAGGTTCCTTAATTTTTTTTTAAATCCTCCAGTTCCCTATCCACAGATCACTTCACCTAACAACAGTAAAATATCATACATGGACTCAAAATTTCTCCAGCTCCCTTCATCTGTATCCATCTTGAGGATACTTCTTCAATATGTTTCCCTCCTTGCAAATTGTATGAATGATTGTATCATTGAATGGTAACTACCTCCAAATGCAGGAACCCTTTTTGAGCTACAATGTACATGGGATCAAACAATGCAGCTCCAACATTCATCAGAGTTTACCTTCAACTTAAGCTTCCACCTTTTATTTTTCCTGGGGTTCCCTTACCGCAGACTCCTACACTACCTGAGTCTTAGCTCAGCCTTCTTTCATGTACACTAACTGTCCTAACACATTACAATTTCACCTACTGGTTTAATCGTACAAACTCTCTAGGTGGGATATCTGTAATGTCATCTGATGGACCCTTTCACTCAGTCCACAATTACTCCTCCCAGAATCCATATTCTTTCATTTCTGTAACATTTTGACATAATAACCAGTAACACTTTTTATTTTGATTGTAATTCTTTTTACATCCCTTTCACTAACATTATTTACATCATTTTAAATTCAGTATCTGTATGGATTTTGTGTCAGTGTCTTATAATTTAAACTATGTTTTTATGCTCTTCAAGGCCACACTAATCCTCTTATCAAGTAGGTGTACATGTCTGAGACCCGTTCTTCGGTGCATGTTTTTGTACGATCTCATGTTTGTTACCTCCAAGATAACACTCACCTTTGCACACTTACATACTGATGTCCCAAGACCATGTCACGTACTCTTGACTCCCACATGATCTTATCAAATGATCTGTGAGGCTTCTCCATGTATGATCCCAGTAGGTTGCGGCTTGAACACCAATTCAGACTTTCTTAAAAAGAAAGACAAGGATACAAACATCACCAAGAGGAAGTTTTCAGTTTGGTACTCTCATCTAAACTTCCTTTTCACTAAAATGCAAGTAACCTCAATTATCATTTCAACACATTCTAATTTTTTTTGTATTCTGCCGCCACTCCTTAATTACTTTGACTCATCCAATTTGGCAATTTAATTACCAGCATATCTAATTCCAGAGATCAATAGAGATTTGATAGTCCATGGAACATAATCTTATAAGATTTTAAAACAGAAGTCAAACATTTCTGTTTGATTCAGGCACAGTATAGTTTGTTCTTTCTCTAAGATGACCCACATTTTTTTTAAAAGTTACTTGTTTATGCATTCTAGATATTTGATATATCTCTATGTAAATTTGTCCAAATTCAATATTCTATTTATTCCCAAAAGGTCACTAATCATTTTTGTATGCATTGCAACTTCTGAGACTGTGTACAGCACTTTGTCATTTCCCAGAATCCCTTTAAATTTCCAGGTAACTATTTCATTTAAATGTTTTAGAATACCCAGGCATGTGAGTCTTAATATAGTTTTTGTCATGATATGCTTAACTGTACCCAGGGTCAGTGGCTTCAAGATTCCTGACACTCACTACAGTTAATACTTCCACAGCACTTCCCAACACTGAAATGAGTTATCAATGAATGCCTTGATGGGTCAAGGGTACCTCATCCATCACCATGTTGCAATGTTGAAATTCTGCAAACAGGTTCAACCTTCAGTGTCTCCAATTTCTGAAAAAAACGAACAAGGTCCAACCGTTCCACATCAGTCAGAATGGGTTAATTCGTGTTAATCTACTATGGATTGAAAAACGGGGATAGGGCATAAACTCCTGCACATAATTACATCATCCGTCCCTCCTCCTCCTTGAAGGAAGGAAAAGCCCACCCCTTTGTTAAATTTGCCTTTCCAAAACTCCTCGCACACAGGGAGTTGAATTTTCAATATTCCAATATCCCTATTATTTGGATATTAACAATGAGTCAAACTCATCTGGAATTAAAGATTCAATCATGTTAAGATAGTGTTTGGAAGTTCACTCTGGCTAGTAAATTAACTTCCAAACATGGTCATTTCTGGGATTCAAATTTACCCAACTCCAAACACAACATTGAGCCAATTCCAAAAGGTAAACTTTTACCCAGCTTTGTGAACCAAACTTTTGAACCAATATATCGCAGATTTTTGCTTTACACAACCACTGACGGTTTCTTAAGAGGACATTACATTAACCATACATGATCCACACTGATACAGGCACGCAGCACACTTTCAAATCACCAGTCGTTCCCAAAAATGCAAACTAAACCGTAAAAGCATCCCCAGATCTCGAGCTCCATGGAACAAAATCATACAAATTGTACAAGACGACATTTAGCAATCAACTAACAAAGGTGCATTCAAACCAGACCACAAAGAGTTAACAATTCTACAACGTTTAGTACACTTGCACAGCACAGAAACCTGGCCTCTAGTGCTCTCTTTTTCCAGTTATAACCATCCCCCATCCGGTCGGGGGTCCTAATTGTGCTGACATATTAATCACAGACACAAATCCAGAGTCAGCTGCATTCCACCCTGGAATACGAAAGGTCTCTGGAGCATCAGATTGCTTTTTCCTTCTCTTACACATTTTCCCAAATCCCATCCTCGTCGCCAAAAGTGTCTTGGATCACAGGGTGTATCCAAATGGTTCTTTTTGGATTCAGTTAAATATAGTTAAGAGAAGACTCAACAACAATAATTTGCTTAAATATGAACATTTATTGAGTCATAATTACAGATGAGAAAGGAAGGAATTGAAAAAGACTGAACTATGAACATTTATTAAGTAATAAACAAAAATAAAAGGTAAGGAAAAGAAAGTAATGAGCCTCACTCCTGTCGGGAGTCCCTCAATCGACCACTGGTCTGGACTTTTAGGTTTGTTCCTGGCATCTTTCACAATCCCAGTCTGAGGTAAAGTCCAACGAACTGGAACAAAAATCTTTCTTTTATGCAGTGTAACAAACAGCAAGTACAGAAAACAGTACAGGAAAAATACTTTGATTATGTCAACTTTGGCAGGTACAGGAATGTTCACAGGACTCAATCAAAGTCATACAGCTGTCAAATATCATCAACAATTTTAGTCCTTCAGCCCATCCAATACAGAGGGTGCAGAAGAGGTTTACCAGGATGATGTATGGATTAGAGGGTATGAGCTATAAAGAGAGGCTGGACAAACTAGGGTTATTTTCTCTGCAGTGGCAGAGGGCTAGGAGAAACCTGATATAAGTTTATAGAATTATGAGAGGTATAGATAGGATTGACAGTCAGAAACTTTTTCCCAGAGTTGAAATGTCTAATATTATTTAAGGTAAGAGGGGGAAAGTTCAAAGGAGATGTGAGGGGCACATCTTTTGCACAGGGAGCGTAGATGCCTGTAGCACACTGCCAGGGGTAGTTGTGGAGGCAGATACGTTGGGGGTGGTTAAGGGGCTTTTAGACAGGCACATGAATAAGCAAGGGATAAAGGGCTATGTACCATGGGCAGGCAGAAAGGATTCGTTGTACTGTCAGTTCTGCTGTAACACAGTAGTTGTGTTCCAGCACAACGTTGCATTATGGAAAATCGCACTATAGAAATAATGGGGCCTATGGGAAAAGCGGGGTTAGGGGCAGACCACCAAAAATATCAATGAAAATCACTCAAAAATCACTCAAATGCCTAACACAAAGGATAGCATAGTTTCAATAAATGTTTAATTCATATCTAGTAATGAAATAAAAGTAAATTTAGCACCTTAGCTTGAAAAAATGTCAAGATGTCTTGATGGGGAGGGGTTTTGAGGTTGCTCTGTTATTAATGCAGGGGCTGAGGGTCATCATCATTATCATCATCATCATCACCTTTAGGTGCAATTTTAGTTGCAGGGTTAGGGCGAAAAATAGTTAATCCAGAAGTGGATGGCTGTGGTTCATTGTCTTCTGACTGTTTCTTGGGGGTTAGCTTAAAAACATTTTTTGCCGCTTTGCCCTTTTTCTTCTTTCATGAAGAAACTGTTCATTGGGTGCCAAATAAGATCTTATTCCATGCACTGCTACCCTGCTGCATTCTCCATTGTAATCATTGTCCTCTAAGAGCTGCAACTGCTTCTCAATTTCTCTCAGGATAGAAGACAAAACAGAAGTGGAAAGTTCTTGTGGTGCTGCATCCTGGACTACTACTTCATCTCCAGTTTCCACTTCCCCCCTCAGCAACAAGTTGTTGCAGATCAGTTGTAGAGAAGTCTTCACAGTGGAACTCAAATGGCTCTTCACCATCCTCATTCTCCACTTCTTCAAATCCAACTTGCTTTGCAACATCAGCACAATGTTCTTTGATTCTTGGGATCTCCTCTGACGGATCAAACTCTTGAGAAAAATATGAGAAGCTTCTACCAAACTGAATATAAGCAGTCCTTATTGACATCATCCCAGGTCTCCACAATAATGTCAATTGCTTTCGATGTGTACTCTTCCGCGCACCAATGGATTTGCATTATAGCCAACACAATTTTGCATTTTAGAAATAGCGTTCCCCTATTTGTCAGTTGCATTATAGCCAATTTGCGTTGCCAGAACACGCGTTAAAGCTGAACCAGTTGTACTGTTCTATGTTCCATCTTCAAACTCCATCTGCCACTGCTCAGGCCTATTGACCCAATTGATTAAGGTCTCTTTGTAATTTTGTATAACCTTGTTTATTGTCCACTGTACCCGCAATTTTGATGTCATTCGCAAACTTACTAACCATACCTCCTATATTCTCATCCAAATTGTTTATATAAATGACAAACAAAACAGGACCCAGCACCAATCCCTGTGGAACACCACTGGTCATGGGCCTCCAGTCTGAAAAGTAAACCTCACCACCACCCTCTGTCTCCTATCATCAAGCCAATTTTGTATCTAATTGGCAAGTTAACCCTGAATCCCATGTGATATAACTTTACTAATTAGTCTACCATGTGGAACCTTCTCAAAGGCTTTACTAAAGCCCATGTAAACAACATTTGGTAACATCTCTGAACAGGTTGATTGAAAAATATCTTGAAGGAATGATGCTATATTCCTTTTGCATAGGGGTTAACATATTCACATAACATGCAAAAGATTCCCAGTTAGGACCTGGGCATAAACATTACTAATGCGTCAGTGTCCCTGGGAAAGGATAAAGTGTGTTCCTCCCAGCTGCTGTTTAAAGGATGATTGGTTGTGGCACTCTTTCCTGAACACAACCCGCCAGTGGTTAGTATCACAACATATAACAACAATATGGACATACATAAAGGAGGGTTTAGATAATCAGATGAGGTAAAAGGAATTAGAAAGTTATGCTGATATAGTTAGGTATGAGAGGACGTGCTAAGAGGAGCAAAAACATCAGTGTAGACTGGTTTGGCTACATGGTCTGCTTTTGTTCTGCATATTTTATGTAAACCAATAGATTGATTTAAGCAAAACTAGAATTGTGGATATATTTGGTAGTTAATGTGTGACAAAAGAATTTTACTTTGTGAACCTGAACCTTAAAGATAGTCATAAAATTAAATGATCTTTGACAAAAACAAAAGTTAAGATGTAACAGAGTGAGTTGCTGTCCTGGGCTGGAAGATTCATTAATGAGCATTGATTCTGAGTTGAAATGTAGCCCCCTCTGCTGTTCACATTGAGAGATTGCCTTTATGTGTCATTTCTGATGAAGTGTTTAGGCCCGAAACGTCAAGTTTTCCTGCTCCTATGATGCTGCTTGACCTGCTGTGTTCATCCAGCCCCATGCTTGTTATCTTGCCTTTATGTGTGTCCAGCAGGCTGAGCACCTTGCCAAGATCTTTCTTCTTACCTCCACTTCTCGCCTTCACAGAACCGCCAAACCTTAAACAGACCATTGTTCGCAGCAAACTACCCAGCCTTCAGGATGAGATCGACCACAACACTATACAACCCTGTATTGGCAACCTCTGCAAGACATGTCAGATCATCGGCATGGATACTACCATCACATGTGGGAACACCATCCACCACGTGCACAGCAGATACTCATGTGACTCGGCCAAAGTTGTCTATCTCATGCACTGCAAGGAAGGTCGCCCCGAGGTATGGTATATTGGCAAAACCATGCAGATGCTACAACAACAGATGAATGGATGCCATGCAACCATCACCAGACAGGGATGTTCCCTCCCAGTGGGTCAAGGAAATTCGGCCTCGGACCTTTGAGTAAACGTCCTCCAAGGCAGACTTCAGGATACACAACAATGCAGAGTCGCCAAGCTGAGGCTGATAGCCAAGTTCAGTACCCATGGGGGCAGCCTCAACCGGGATCTTGGGTTCATGTCACACTACAGGTTACCCCACCACACTCTCTCACACACAAATCATAGAATCCCTGCAGTGTGGAAACAGGCCATTCGGCCCAACAAGTCCACCCCTCTGAAGCATATCCCACCCAGACCCATTCCCCTACTGCTGCATTTTCCCATGTCTAACCCACCTAAACCTAAACATCCCTGGGCACTATGGACACGGGGAGAACGTGCAAGCTCCACACAGACAGTCGTCCGAAGGTGGAATTGAACCCGGGTCGCTGACGCTGTGAGGCTGCAGTGCTAACCACTGAGTCACCGTGCCGCCACTCAATCTATGCATTTGTATTTGCAGATACATTCTATTTTTTTCAAAAAGCACACAATTTATAAACAGTGAGTCAATGTGGCATTTTATAAATTTGTACTTTAGGAATAAAATCAGTCTGCTTCCAAACCAAAATACAAACAGATTCTAAACAAGGTCTCATACCTAACATGCATTGTCTGACCTAAAATGTCATCTCTTCTTTATACTGATAAAACATTTAGTTCTCTCAGGACAGTGACTTCAAAGGAATTCAGGGATTTACATACACATATTAATCAATTAAAACCTTCTAACTAATTAAAGATTTAACAGCATCTTACGTTTGTTTAGTACATCCTCATCAACCGTGTGACCTTTGATCTTTTACTTATAAATTCTGTGTCAGATACTACCTCTCTCACTAACACCTGAAGGACTGAGGCTCCAAAAGCTTGTGTTTTCAAATAAACCTGTTGGAATATAACCTGGTGTCGTGTGATTTCTGCCCTTGTCCACCCCAGTCCAACACAGCACATCCACCTTACAGCAGGCTGTGGAAGCTGAGTGCTGAACAGTGAGTAAATCAGCAATGCAACATCAACTATGGAATGTTGTTCAAAGATTTAAAGAAACCAACAGATAAAACGCAATCTAAAGAGATTAATTTTACTTCAAACAGTTTTTTACAAATGTAATCACACATCCTTTCTATTTAAAATACGTTAACAACTTTCATTAATTTAACTGCAAGTCTGAGGGGCTGTAACTAACTGAGAGGTATTAACTACAGAAATAGAACAGCTCCTTTTAGGACAGTAGCCTTTAATCTAACTGTAAAATTGATTGAAATGATCTTATAGATAACTAGATTTTTTTATAGATAACTGTTATGAGAACTGGGAGATGAATTTTACATTTATTCAACTTGTGTTTGACGCTAGAACTTGAATTGAATCTTAAAAGCCAACTTTTGTTAGAAGTTTGTTTCAGATTTTATGGAGGCTTCCAAATTTGGAGGAGACATGGTCACTGGAATTTTATTCCCTGTGCAGAAATAAAATTGGTGAACTGTGAAGGAGATTGATACCATATTATATATTTTAAAAATGTTACATTTGCTAAAGACTGTATTTGTTGTGAATTTAGCCAGATTTTAGGACATAAAAGGGAAGTATTTGATTGGGTGAAATTTTATTAAATTTTACTATAATTAAGATGTAAATGCCCCATAAATAGTAAACATTATATGAGAGCTAGTCAAGAACAGAATCAAAACCAGATATAGGTCACATGGGATTCAGGGTGAGCTTGCCTATTGGATACATAATTGGCATAATGGCAGGAGACAGAGAGTGATGGTGGAGGGTTGCTTTCGGACTGGAGGCCCGTCACCAGCAGTGTTCCACAGGAATTGGTTCTGGGTCCTTTTTCGTTTGTCATTTATATAAATGATTTGGATGAGAATATACATGGCATGGCTAGTAAGTTTGTGGATGACTCCAAACTTGGTAGCGTTGTAGACAGTGAAGAAGGTTTCTAAGATTACAAAGGGATCTGGATCAGATGTGTCAATGGGCTGAAAAATGGCAGCTGGAGTTCTACCTGGATAAATGCAAGGTATTGCATTTTAGTACAGCGGACAAAGGTAGGACTTTTACAATTAATGGCAGGGGCTTAAGTAGTGTTGTAGAATAGAGGAACTTAGGTGTGCAGGTAAATAATTCTTTGAAGTTTGTATCACGTATAGGGTGGTTAAAAAGACATTTAGCAAGCTTGCCTTCATTGCTCAGTCCTTTGAGTATAGGTGTTGGGAAGTCATATCGAGGTTGTATAGGACATTGGTGAAGCCTCTTCCGGAATATTTTGTCCAGTCTGGTCACCCAGTTACATGGAGGATATTATTAAGCAGGAGAGGGTTCAGAAGAGATTTACCAGGATTTTGCTGGATATGGAAGATTTGAGTTATAAATAAAGTCTGGATAGGCTGGGACCTTTTTCACTGCAACATAGGAGGTTGAGAGGTGACCTTTTAGAGGTTTATAAAATAAGGAGTGGTATAGATAGAGTTAATGGTAGTTGTCTTTTCCCTACAATGGGGGATTTCAAGACAAGGGGGCACATTTTTAAGGTGAAAGGAGAGAATTTAAATAAGTCATGAGGGACAAGTTCTTTACACAGAGGGTGGTTTGCATGTGAAATAAACTTCCTGAGGAAGTGGCAGATATGAGTACAATTATAACATTTAAAAGACATTTGGTTAAGCACATGAATAGGAAAAAATTGGAGGGATATGGGCCAGGAGCAGGCAGATGGGATTAGGTTAGTTTGTGATTCTGTTCAGCGTGGACTGGTTGGATCGAAGGGTCTATTTCCATGCTGTATGATTCTATGACCCTATGTAAGCTTTACAGTATTATATTGTTAGCCCAAGTGCTCATCAAATGTATTTTAATGGATGAGCAATTCGGGTGTTCACTTCAGAAAAGTTGCAGCAATAACTTGCAAGTCACATTTCACTAAATCAGGGGCGATAACCCATGACAATATCTCACCTCTGAAAGGAAGGATAACATTTTCAAAATCTTTTCCAGTGGAAAATATAACACAGCTGTATCACTAATATTGGTGATAGAATTGTTGATGTTCTAACACAAAATTGTTAAGTATGTAATAATCCATTTGTGCTCCTTCGAATCTAACAGGCCAAATATAATGGATTGAATTTTACAGGAGGCACTGAAGTCCTGCTGTGGCACATGAATGTTGCGACATCAAGCTATGGATGGTGATGGTAGACATTACGAGACCCACATGACCTCTTTACTGATAGTGATTCACTGAGGACAAAATTAGAATTAGAATTACAATTGGAATTGGAATTGGAATTGGAATTGGAATTGGAATTAGATTTATTGTCATGTGTACTCAGGTATAGGAATACAGGAGTACAGTGAAAAATGTATAAAGTCGCCATACGCTGGCATCATCTTGTTTAAAAAAACCATAATTTAAAGAAAACAGTAAAACAATCACTTTTTAAAAACCCAGCAGAAATAAGTGAAAAAGAGCCAGAAGGAAAGAACAAACGCATCCAGATCTTAAAGAAAAGAAAAGTTTAGGTCTTTAAGTTCTTGGGTGGAGTTTTGGATCGGCAGGAGAAGTCACGATCCTGTTGCCACTGCCCCCTACCACCACTGCCTCAGATCGATAGGAGGAGATTTCACATTAATCATGATATTCAAGAATATTGGAAACTGATATTTTATATTCTCCCAGGCAGATGTTCAGTTTTACAGGGGCTGGTTAGCTTAGTGGCTAGATTGTAGTTCAGAATAATGCCAAAGGAGCAGGTTTGAATCCTACTGCCCTGTTCTAGCTGAATTTACCTAGGACCTGCTTCCTGGTCTTGGCCTGAGAGCCGAAGGCAGCAGCAAACCACTACTGACAAGAGATAACAAGGTGTGGGGCTGGATGAACACAGCAGGCCAAGCAGCATCATAGGAGCAGGAAAGCTTGACGTTTCGGGCCTAGACCCTTCATCAGAAATGGGGGAGGGGAAGAGGGTTCTGAAATAAATAGGGAGAGAGGGGGAGGCGGATAGAGGATGGATGAGAGAGTTACAGTGGGAGAGAGATTCCCTGAGGTTTGTCCGGAGGGAGGAGGGTAACTTCTTCAGGGTAGGCATCCTTAGAAGAGGCT
>JAHRHZ010000275.1:9575451-9590131 GCA_024137785.1 Ginglymostoma cirratum
AGCCTACCCTGAAGAAGTTACCCTCCTCCCTCCGGACAAACCTCAGGGAATCTCTCTCCCACTGTAACTCTCTCATCCATCCTCTATCCGCCTCCCCCTCTCTCCCTATTTATTTCAGAACCCTCTTCCCCTCCCCCATTTCTGATGAAGGGTCTAGGCCCGAAACGTCAAGCTTTCCTGCTCCTATGATGCTGCTTGGCCTGCTGTGTTCATTCAGCCCTACACCTTGTTATCTCGGATTCTCCAGCATCTGCAGTACACTTTATCTCCACTACTGACAAGAACTGCCAAAGAAAATGGCTCAGGATGAAATAACAGCACACACTGAGTCAAGGATCTGCCTTTAGCTAGAGGACTCATATAATGTAGTTTTATGCAGACTACTTGATATTGTAAAGGCATTGATGAAATGAGAAATTTGTACTCACTCTACACCCATATTAGCCTGAGGTTTACATCCAATTCCGCAGAAAAAAAAATTCAGAATTCCTGGTTATTGACTCTATCAGAAGATGATTTATAGAGATTTAGTGAAATTCTGTGTTCATGATATTTCATGTCCCGTTTGCTGGCATTTTGGGATCAATTTTGCTATTCAGTCCATTTTTTTTCACAAAAGCAGGCTCTGCTTATTAAACTTGATGATGAATTCTCAGGCCATGTTGGAGTAAGGATCAGTGCAAGTGTGAGGAATGGTCCTTTCAGTTTACAATCAAAGTTCTGATCAGATGCTGTATTCTACTGGATAATACCTGTGGTGCATCAAAATCTAGCTTTTCTGTGTGTTTTCTTTCACTGTGCATGCTACCTTACCTGACAAATTGGCAGAAACAAATGTGCAATAAATCCGAAAGGAACCATCCAGTCAAATCTCTGCTGTCTTTCGAGGTATAGTCTAAATCTCAAAATTGTGAAGTGTTTCAGAACAATAGACAAACATCTCTTGTTGCTGCTTCTTTTAAGTTTTCTCTTTTCTCCAGTTTTCAAATGGACACCAGGCACATTACATTAAGCTTCTGCCTCCATTATCTTGTCCTGACAGATTTAAGATTTGAGACATTGAAAAACTCAGAGTTTTGAACCCCTGGATCATTTATGTTGACAGTCATCGTATAGGCAACCAGCTCATGATGCAGTGAGGTGAAAGAAGTTTCAGAGAGAAGGGAAGCTGTACAGAACTGGGAAACTAATCATCTCTTAAATGACTTGCCTTCATTGCTCAGATTTTTGAGTAAAGGAGTTGGGACGTCAAGTTAAGCTTGTACAGGACCTTTTCTGGAGTGCTATATCCAGTTCTGGGCTTCCTGATATAGAAAGGATATCATTAAGCTGGAGAGAGTTCAAATGAGATTTACCAGAATGTTGCAGGGAATGGAAGGTTTGAGTTATAAGGAGAGGCTGTCTAGGATGGGACTTTTCTCACTGGAGCGTAGGAAGTTAAGAGGCGACTTTATAGAGGTTTATAAAATCATGAGAGGTATAGATAAGGTGAATGGCAGTTATCTTTTCCCTAAGCTAGGGATTTCAAGGCTAGGAGCATATTTTTAAGGTGAGAGGAGAAAGACTTAAAAAAGACATGGGGACAATTTTTTTTACACAGGGAGTGGTTTGTGGAAGTAGTGGATGCAGGTACAGTTACAATGTTTTAAAGACAGTTAGATAAGTATATGAATACGAAATGTTTGGAGGGATATAGGCCAAGCACAGGCAAGTAGGACTAGCATAGTTTCAGGTTATGGTTGGCATGGACTAGTTGGGCTGAAGAGTCTGTTTCAGTGCTGTATGACTCTATGATGAGAAACTAAACTGTTCCTAAGAAGGCATCATTATCTAAATAACCTCAATTGCATGTTCTGTAAAATACCTTCAATCTTTCCCAGAAATTAAACTTTCTAAATCACTTTAAATGCTATCCAATTTGCTGTTTTCATGTGTGTAATGTTAAACGCAAAGTATTTTAATCATTTCAAACAAAACTTTTTCTAATTTCTTTAACAACCATGTGCTTTTAAGTAAGTATTCACAGCAAATCCTCAGTAAGGACCCTCCCATTATCCTTTTCATGCTGGGGGACAAGTATGATTACTAGTACAAGAACATAACAGAGCATTTACAATAAAGGCTAAAGCCCCAATTTCTCTGGCATTGCAAATCTGAGGTTGTGGTGATGAAAAAAGCTCCCTCTAATCATCTCAATCCACGTGCAGTAAAATTTGTTGCGTGTAGAAATATCAAGGTCAAAGAGCAAGGAGAGTGGGAGATACAGAGTTGTGTGAGCAGGGAGGGGACGGTTGCAGAGAGCCGGGTAGTGGTTGGGGGTGGGACAGAGTTATGAGTCCAAGAAGAGTAAGAATGCATGTTAGTATTTAGTACCAAATAGCCACACAAGTTTGAAATTTATCAGAAATGACTCAATACTTTACCAGAGTTAGAGTATGAAACAACAGAATAAAAACAAGAGAAGGATCAGTACAATTGTTACTGCGAATTTATTGCCATATAATGGACCAGAATACACACTCACATATTGAAATGTACTACATTAATAATTTGATCCTGTGAAAACATTAAATCTCAGACCTAAACATCTCATCAATTAAACTACATAATTCCATGATCATCAATGCAATAATGTAAAGTGGATTGGGATTCATGTTTAATTCATCGGATTTGGATAATTACACTAGAATATTTATTCTGAGCTGCTGTCTTATACTATATGGTATGTAGCCTTGTTCTGATCTATCACCTTTTCATTTGTACATTTGTTGCAATTTCAGACAACCACCCCCCCCCACCCCCCCAACCACCACCACTCTTTCCTATGGTTTCTTTCTATGCAAGTGCAGGAAATGTTATAGCTGAGTGTCATGATGTCATAGAGATAAACAACAGCCCAACTTGCCTATCCCGCTCAGTTTTCACAACTAAGCTAGTCCGATTTGCCTGCATTTGGTACATATCTACTCCATCCATCTACCTGTCTAAATATTTCTTAAATGACAAAATTGCACGCACTTCCACCACTATCTGTGGCAGCCACTAGACACTCATCAGTTCAGAAGGTGTTCTAGACACTCACCACCCTGTGTGTTAAAAAAATGCCCCTCTGAACTCTTAAGCCTTAACTCACCTTAAGCCAATGCTGTCTAGTTTTAGACTCCCCTACCAAGCTGTTGGCTGTTTACCTTATCTGTGTCTCTCATGATTTTATATACCTCTATAAGGTCACCCCTCAGCCTCCTATGCTCCAGGGAAAAAAGGTCCCAGACTATCCAACCTCTCCTTACTAACTCAAACCTTCCAGTCCAGGTAGCATCCTAATAAATCTCTTCTGCATTATTTCTAGTTTAATAATATCCTTTCTGTAGTAAGGTGACCAGAACTGTACACAGTACTCCAAATGTGGCCTCACCAACATCTTGTACAGCTGCAACAAAACATCCCAACTCTTATACTCAGTGCTCTGACTGATGAAAGCAAGCATGCTGAAAGCCACTTTCACCGCCCTGTCTACTTGTGACTCAATTTTCAAGGAGCTATGAACCTGTAGCCTTAGATCTCTTTGTTCTATAACATTCCCCCGGGCCCTACCATCGACTATGTAAGTCCTGCCCTGGTTTAGCCCACCAAAATGCAACAGCTGGCATTTATCTGAATTGAACTCCATGTGAGGGAGCACTATAGCAGTGAGCGAAGATGCCAGAGATGCAACCTTATACCGTCCATGAGGTGGGTGTGTGTACCTGAGTGTACAGCGTCCTTTGCTGCAGCATTGCAGTGTTAGTTGGCAGTGCAGCCTGAGATGCAGTTTTGAAGTGCAGAAATGTCCTGCCAGTGGATTGGAGATGTGCCGTGGGTGTTGTTAGAGGCTGGAACATGTCAAATTCCAACATGTGCGTAACTAGTACTCACGCAAATTTTGATACTCCGTGTCCAAGATGGAGACTTTTTTGGAGCAAGCGGTGAGCTGAACCTGCCTAGAACCTGCTCTGGTTTCCATGTCAAGTATTCCAGGTGTTTAGTTTGATAAGATCGCAACCTGTGGCAAGTTGGACTGTCAACAGGCTTTTTATTAAGCGATAAAGAGCAACAATGTGGAACTCGTCGTACCTTGGTGAGAATCTTTCCATGCTGCTTGAGTGAAGGTCAAGTTGTGGCAAGATTGTCTTGACATTGGGACAACCATCTTGCCCAATTCTACCATTAATTACGCCATGGCTCAATGTCACTCACAGCATTATAAGATTGTGCCCAGGGTTTCAGGTGTGTGACTTTTCATCAGAACTGGGAAAAATGAGAGATTTGTAGCTTTTGAGCAAGGAATGGATAGGAAAATGGACAAAGGGAAGATTGATGATGGGGGAAATTCGGGTGAGATTGAGTGACAGAAAAGTTAGTCTTCGAAGACCAAAGGGAATGGTCTTGGAAAAAGAAAAGGAAGAGTGTTATCAGTACAATGTTGGATTCTGGGTGAGCTCATCTAGCTGTCTCCATGGACACATTGGCTATTGCCATGGATTGCCAAGTCCAGCACACACAGTGTCTGCTGGATATGCACTTCAGCACTCTAGTCATAGGTGCTCAGCATTAATGGTGAGGGGAACAAGGTCCATGTGTCCTTTGCGCTAAGCAGGGCTGATTGCAGTATATCAGATTATTAAACCCAACTCATTCATCCTGGAAGTGGGCTTCAATCAGGTTATCTCTGGCATCTCGGGCTCTGCAATGCATTGCTCTGCTATGTTGTCTGACCCTCCTGGTCAATGTTCTGATCCTAAGTGTTATGCTCGTCCTCAGAAGATTGTGCTGTCATTTCTCCAATCTGCCTGCATCAAGGACAAGCCTTCGAGTTCCTCCCCCTCACCACATAACATTGCCGACACTAGTTGTGAAGCACATTGCCTGTCACATTGATGTGGGACACCCTTTCTGAACTGTACTTTAAGGCTTTGTGCAGACATTGAAACTCCATAAAGATGTTGTTTGAAGGGACTGCTCTGTGTCTCCTCGCAGATATCCCTCTAGGGCTGAAGACCTTAGAAGGAGGTGGGAACTTGTGAATTCTCAAGGCAGTGTGATACCCAGTAAGGAGGGGGGTGTTAATCTCATTAATACAAACTGCTGATCACATTCCTGAAGGACAGTGAATGTGCTATTGTGTGGATATTGTACCGTAACAACACCACAACAGAACCTATTACGTTTGGATCTAGAATGTCGCCATCAATACCTGGACCTATTGCGTAGAATTGGACAAGAGTTGATAGGCATTAACTACAGGCCATTCCACAGGATAGACCCAGGAAAGAATCAATTAACAGCTCAATACGACTGATAAATCGAACTTCATTGGCTGTAGAGAAGGAAGAATAAAGAAACTTTGCTTATGACCGTTTAAGGCAAGAGAACCCACAAAAAAGGGGGGAAGAGAGAGGGAGAAGAGAGAGAGCAACAGAGAGAAAACAGGCCAACTCTCATGGAGTCAGATTTTGAGAAGGAGAACCCAGAGAGAGAACCAACTCTCCAAGAGACATCCTGAAGCTGAGGCTTTGAGAGCAGTACACCTGCACTAGGCCTGATCAACTTGGGGCAGACAGGTCTCTCTCTTATACACACACACACACGGATAGATTAATTTGTGAACTACTGTATTTTATTAGAGAGTTGTTTTTAGTGTAAAAAAACACTTTGTGATGTTCAAACAGTAATTTGTGTCTCAGGGCTGTTACTCGATATCACTGGCAAATGCATGGACCATGCTTCCAGACAGACAGGTCAACAGCAGTACCTTGGATAGCTGACATAGAGTTCCAGAATTACAGGTAATTGTAACATTGACGGGATGCAAGGCTTTCCTATTGAAAAAGAAACTCTATAGTGGGCCACAGAGCACTCTCAAAATAAAATAGGTACAGCCGATAGCCTCCTTCAACTGGGGTAAGCCAGTGACGGTGGAGAATCCCGCTGCCTTCTTGAGAGGAATTAGGGATAGGCAACAAATTTGGCCCGGTGGATGAGCATTGACCACATGCATATCTCTGTTCATGGATGTCGGCATAGACATGTAACCAGTCTTGTCACACCTTCATGGCACATCTCCAATCCACTTACAAGGTGGTTCTGCACTTCCAAACTGCAATTTGGAGTGCATTGGCACCTTTCCTTGCAATACTACTTCTAGGACTGGCACCCAAATCATGGATTTGATCAGGGTGCATCTCAGGACTCCTCTTTTGCCCTCTTAGCATCCACTTACTTCACAATAAACCTGGATGCTCACAGCTCCTCTGTCTAGCCTTATTGTGCTTTGAAGTCAGAGGCTCACAGCACAAGACAAAAACCAAAAGAACTGTGAATGCCGTAAATCAGAAACAAAAACAGAAATTGCTGGAAAACCTCAACAGGAATGGCAGCATGTGTGGAGAGAAATCAGTGTTAACATTTTGGGTCCAGTGATCCTTCCGCAGAACTGATGGTAGCCAGGAAAATGTTGGTTAAATGTGTAAGATGGGGTGGGGGAAGGGGGTAAGGAGTAAACGATAGGTGGGGATACAGCCCAAAGAGAGAGAAGAACAATTGGACAGACAAAGGAGTGGATAATGATCTGGCCATGAGGGTGAATAGCTATTAATGGGGATGTTAGTAGCTAACAGTGGGTAGTATGCAATAGCAGACCATGTGATATCAAGGCCTGGTGTCTTGGGGTTTGGGTAAGGACATGGGAGAGCTCAAGCCCGAAAGTTGTTGAACTCAAAATTGAGTCCAGAAGGCTGCAGGGCTCCCAAGTGGAAACTGAGGTGTTGTTCTTACAGTTTGCGCTGAAATTTGCTGCAGCAACCCTGAGAGAAAGAGATTGGCCAGGGAACAGGATGGTGTGTTGAAATGGCAACTTGAAGCTCAGGGTCCTTTTTTCAGTCAGAATGTAGGTAATTCTGCGAAGGGATCACCCAGTCTGTGCTTTGTTTCCACAATTTAGAGGAGACCACACTTTGAGCAGCGAATGCATTCAACTAGATTGTATGAAGTGCAGAATCAATGGTACTTCATGCTATGTTTGGGCCCTTGGTTACTGAAGAGGAATGAAGTAAGCGGGCAGGTGTTACACCTTTTGCAGTTGCAGGGGAAGGTGCTGTAGGCTCTGGGGTGATGATATTGGGAGTGAAGGAAGAGTAGACCAGGGTATCCCATAGAGACCGGTCCCTGCAAAACGCTGACAAGGGAGGGGAGGGGAATATATGTCTGATTGTAGCATCTCACTAAAGGTAGCAGAAATGGCAACTACTGATCCTCTGAATGTGAATGCCTGTGTGATGGTAGGTAAGGACAAGGAGGGCCCTATCGCTGTTGCAGGAGGGAGGGCAAGGGTTGAGGGCTGAGGTGTGGGAGATGAGTCGGGCCCAGCTGAGGGACCTGTCAATTACGATGCTGGGAGGTCCTCGGTTTAGGAAGAAGTTGGACATTTCGGAGGCCCCCTTGTTGAAGTTGGCCTCATCTGAACATATGCAACGGAGACTGAGGAACCAGCCGAATGGAATAAAGTCCTTACAGGAAGCAAGGTATGAGGATGTATAGTCAAGGTAACTGTGGGAGTTGGTTGGATTGCAGTGGACATCTATGATCTTGAGGGGTCTTCACAGTGAGAATATGGAGTGGATGTTTCCTCTTATGGGAGAACTAAAACTGGGGCTTTCTGTTTAAAATAAGGCTTCATCATTTAAGACAGAGATTGGAAGAATCTATCTTTTCTTTCAGAAGGTCGTGAGTGTTTGTAACTGTTTTCTCAAAGCTGGTGGAAGCAGGCTCCTTGAATATTTTTAAGGCTGAGACAGATAGACTCATGAGAAGCAAGGAGGTAAAAGATTATTGAAGATAGGCTGGAGTGTGAAATAATCAGATCAGGAATGATCTTATTGCATGGTAAACCAGGCTTGAAGAGTCAAATGACCTACTCCTGCTCCTAATTCACATGTTACTGTTACAATGATGCTAGTATAGATGGAGAAAGGGTAAGCACAGGGCCCTAGTGATGTTTGACTATGGTAAATGGAGTAAGGATCAAAATACCATTTATGAAGCCATCCAGGACTGTAGAGTGTCCGGGTCATTGGAAAGACAGGCTTTCGAGTATAAAACTACATGTCTGGCTCCCCTTGCCACAAGAAGAATAACTGATGAAACAGTGAAAAGAACATCACAGAGAGTTCAGTCCCTTCAGAAAGTAAAGAAGCAAGGAGTGATGAAAATGTACTGGAATTTCTGGTGATAGAAATGGTCAGTGATGGAAAATCAGGTGGAAAGTGAAGATCCTGTAGTAATAGGAACTGGAGGTGTTCACAAGAACAGAAGTCCGGAATAGATTTGATTAAGTTTCCTGTCAATTTTCATGGAAAAAAAAATGTAGTGATGAAGATTGAGAATAATTCCAAAGCTTCTGTTTTGAAAATGGGGTCATCAAGGTCCATTTCACGGACATGTAAAGCCATTCATTATATTCTTGTTGGTCTCTAATTGTAGTTGTCCTCCAGCATGAAAAGGATAATGGGAGGTGCCTCAATGAGGATTGCTAATTGGCTTATTTCAAAACCTTAATTGTTCAAAAAAGTTACACCGAGTTTGGGTTTAATACTATAATATTGGGATACTTAACTTGGTTCTTTTGCTTTTGTTCTTAAATAGCTTATAAATTTGTGGGAATGGCTGGTGGCAATCATTGAACATTTTGTATTAGTTGATTTACATAATATCGTCCTCCACAAGGAACTGAATAAAAAGCTGGTTGTCAACGTATCTCTTCAGTCACTTGTTGTAGAGCGAGTGAAATATGGCAGGTACCTGGATCTGCGTGTGCGCCCTTCTTTCTGCTGCTTTCTTCACCTCAACCTCAGGAACACTTAACAAAGAGGATCTTCTTGGTCTGCCTGTCAACATGGATGTGACCAATGTACATGTTCAAAAAGCTGCTGAATTCTTGAAACAATACTTGTCTCTCGCCAGTGATCAAAAGATCATAGTGGAGAAAGCTGAAAGACAGGTAACAATGTAGTGGGCGTTGCCTGCGTCAATTATGAATCTCTGTCTCTCTGTGTATGTTCACTCCTGCTGTGTGGCGATGTTAAATTCCAGGGACTTTGCTTAACCTCTTTAATAAGGATAAGCAGGAGCCAAATTTGTAGTTTCAGTGTCAAGCTGCTGTGGTGAGTGCCATCTTTAATAATTTGCCAACAATTTTCTGAGGCTTATGAAAATGCTTTATGGAGAGCTATGACACTTTGATCAGTGCCACCTCAGCGAAAGATTTTCACTGAGACCAGAATCCTACAGAGCTGAAAAAAGTCAATTGGACACCATAAAAAGTCTGGTAGGCTCAAGGTAGTAATATGCTGATTCAGATACTCTACATTGGTGTATCATGATAAATTGATACACCAATTTATCATGGTGTATCATGCCAGCATGAATTCATAGAATCCCTACAGTGTGGAATCAGGCCCTTCGGCCCACCAAGTCCACACCAAACCTCAGAGGGTCCCACCCAGACTCATCCCCTTATAACCACACATCCCTGAACACAACAGGCAATTTAGCATGGCCAATCCACCTAGCCTGCAAATCTTTGGGCTGTGGGAAGAAACCAGAGCCCCCAGAGGAAACCCACATAGACAATTACCAGAGGGTGGAATTGAACCCGAGTCCCTGGCACTGTGAGGCAGCAGTGCTAACCACTGAGCCACCGTGCTGCCTAATTCATTCCCCCTAACAGTCCATATTTTATTAACGGGGTCACCAATTTTCCATCTTCACAGAAAAAGAACAGAGTAACAAAACACATCACCCTAAACACTTGTAAAAACCCAGAAATGATATTTGTTGACTTCATTTACTTATATTTGACTGAATTACTATGCATCAGCCTTAATTTGTTTCATCACTTGAGGATGATACATAGCTGCAGCCAAATGGAAATGTTTCCTTCATGGCAGTTGGCCTAAAATCCAGATATAATAGGGTGAGGTTAATGTAGTTGATAAATAAGTAAATTGATGTTTTCTCAGTGATTGCACTTTCATCCCTGAATTAGGCAGCTTTCAAACTAACTATTTAAGCAGTGCTACGATTTTGAATAAGACGTTAAACCAATTGGCTCTGCCTGGTAATTTAGGTGAGCATAAATGATTAGGAAATATCCTTTAAAGAAATTCTTCAAGAGTCATGACTAATACTTATCTGTCAACTTCAGTACAGGGTAGCCGATCATTTATCTCATAGCCGTTTTCTCTTGTGCACAAAATGGCTACTGCACCCAACAACGGTGACCACATTTTAAAACAATATTAAAACCACATCTGAAGTTGCAAAGTGTAATAGCACCATGTTGTTGATATTTATCTCTTTATTGGTGTCTCTTTTAATTTTGTTATTCACCAGATATTCGTCTCGATTCTTTATTCTCAAGTCCTGAACACACCGAGTTTCGTTGTACAATTTGGTTTCATTTTTAAAATTCTACCCTCATTTCAAATTCCACTATGGTCTGCTCTGCTCTATCCTTATAACCTCCAATCCTACAAGAAACATTCCTCTAATTCTGGCCTGCTGCACATTCAAACCTTTGTTGCCAATGCCTTTAGCCACTAAGTTCCTGAATGCCGGAGCTCCCTTCCCAGAACCCATTGCCCACCACCTTTTAGATGCTGCTTAAAATTAAATCTCTTTGAAGCTTTTGAGCTTTTAACCTAACAGCTTGGTCTTGCATCTGCATCAATTCCTTACTAATAATGTTCCTCTGATGAACATCGGAATAGTTTACTATTTTAAAGGCAATATATAAATACAAGCTATTGTTGTTGTTAGTGAAGGCCTGTTATGGGAGGGAAGAGAAGGGGTGGGGGGCTGAAATGTTGGAAATAGGTTGAACACAGCTGAGGGTCCTGTCAATGACGGGGCTGGGAAATCCTCAGCTGAGGAAAAAATGGGCATTTCTGAAGCACCCCACTCTCCTAAAGTTGGCATCATTAGAACAGATGCAATGGGGATGGAGAAACTCAGAGATAGGGATAGGGTCTTCACAGGAAACATGGTATGAGGATGTATAAGTCCAGGTAACCTTGGGAGTCAGCAGGTTTGCGGTGGATATTGGTGGTCAGCTTATCGCCAGAAATGGAAACAGACGTGTTGAGGAAGGGAAGGGAGGAGTCAGAGATGGACCAGGTGAAGGTGACAGTGGGGTGGAAATTGGAAGCAAAATGAATAAACTTTTCCAGTTCCGGACAAGAGATGGAAGCAGCAGCATTGGTGTCACAAGAGGAAGAGTTGTGGTTGGATCTCGAGTAGGACTGGAACAAGGAATGTTCCATGTACCCAACAAAGTGACAGGCATAACTGGGGCCCATGCAGGTAACCATGGCCACTCCTCTGACCTGAAGAAAATGAGAGGAGTTAGAGGACTCCTAAGTTGTTGGGTGAGCTTGGCCAGGTGGAGGAGGGTGGTGGACAGCAGGGATGGTTCAGGCCTGTTTAACAGGAAGAAGCAGAGAGCCCTGAGACCGTCCTGATGGGGGAATGGACATGTAAAGGGATTGCACATCCAGAAAGAAGAAGAGGCAGTTGATGCCTGCAAACCGAAAATTTTGAACCTGATGTAAAGCATCAGAAGAATTCTGCATGTGAGTGGGAAGGGACTGGACAAGGGGAGAAAATGTGGAGTCAAGGTAGGAAGAAATAAGTTCCGTAGGACAGAAACAATGGATCTGCCTGGGTAGCCCTGCTTTTGGATTTTCGGAAGCTGTGTGTGGATGGGGTCCACGGTGAAGGGGAGATCCCCAGAAGAGATTAGGTGGACACATGGCCTGATGCTCAATGGTGGGGTCAAGGACTGGGGGAAGTACCTGGAGGAGAAGGTGTCCGAAAGCTGGTGCTGAGCTTGTCCAAGGTTCACCAGACAATATCAGGACCATCCTTGTCAGCAGGACTGTCAGAGCTCTCCCTGGGCTACTAAGAGCTTGATAAAAAATTTAACGTCACAAAATGTTATTGATTCAATGTCTTTCAATGATTAATTTTGTGAAATTGGCTAATGTTCAACATGTTACTGTTATCAGGCAGCTGCCGGATTGAATTTGCATCTAACCATTAAGATTGAATCGGAGACGCTGAGCAACTCGTCAGTAAGAAACACTTTATGTTGTTACTAATTACATTAAAGACAAAGAATTAGTTTCCTTCTTTAACGTGCAGACAACTTTGACATGCTGGTGTTTACATCCTGGCCAAAGTGCATACTTGACACCAGCTATTCTGTTCCCTCAGTCATTGTACTGTTATTTTGGAAGTTACTTAATTTGTGTTAAGGAGTACAAATAGGTAAGAACCCAAAGAACTGCAGATGCTGTAATCAGAAAAAAAAAGCAGAAATTGCTGGAAAGGCTCAGCAGGTCTGGCAGCGTGTGTGGAGAGAAATCAGAGTTAACGTCTCACATCCCGTGACCCTTCCTCAGAACTGAAGGTAGCTAAAAAATAGTTTTTATTCAGAGGACAGGTTGCGGGGAGGGGATAAGGAGTAAACAATAGGTTGATATAGAACTCACTGAGACAGAAGAACAGTTGGACAGACAAAAGAGTGGATAACAATCAGTCTGGGAATATGACTAGCTACTAATGGGGACAATTAGTGGTTAACAATGCATTGTGTGTAATGGCAGACTATGTGATACCAAAGCCTGGAGTGTGGGTGCTAGGGTAAAGACATAAGAGAAGGTGCCTCAAACCCTAAAATTGTTGAATTCAACATTGAGTCCAGAAGGCTGTAGAGTTCCAAAGCAGAAAATGAACTGATATTCTTCCAGTTTGTGCTGAGCTTCGCTGAGGACTGCAGTAAGCCTGAGAGACAGAGATGTTGGCCAGGGTATGAGATAGTATGTTGAAGTGGCAGGCAATTGGAAGCTCAGGTATTTTTTTGCAGTCATCCAGTCTATGCTTCTTTTCCCCAATGTAGAGGAGACCACATTGTGAGCAGCAAATGCTGTAGATTGAGTGAAGTCGTCTGAGAAATCAAGTGCAGAGGTTTCCCACTTTATAAATTTAACTCCTGCCCTCTCCCAGGTATTGTTGAAAATTGAGTATAACATAACGCATTATATATAGAGTGGGAAGTATTTAGGGTCATTGTACTCTGCCCAGAGAAGTTCATATTTATTAGTGCCACGGCTCCCAATATACACTGCCTGGCAAATGAGAAGAGTACAGTTCAATAGTGAAGCCCATGCTGAAGGATTAACAGATGTGAATTTACAAGTTGAATGACATCAGAGGTTCACCCAGCTTTCAATTAGACCGAGAATTGTAAGGTTAAATCCTCTGTGAGCCCCAGATGATATGAATCAGCTCAATCCAATTCGCAGAGGATTTGAAGCAGAGATATCCACAACTGTGATAAGAATTTTAAATGTGAATTAACAAGTCATAATGTTAGCTGGTGTGAATGGGAAGGAAAAGAAATTTAATTGCTGCAACCCTTCTTGGAAAAGGTACTTTGTTAGCTTTGGAAGGAAGCATTACAGTGTCTGGTCATTCAGTATCGGTCCAGTGTGTGTTTGTTGAGAAAAGTGAAAAGATGCTGCAGTGTCCAATAACAAAATCTTTTACTTTGTTAAGAGGGTGAATTACTTAAAAAATGCAACAGTGATATTATTTTCCTTCCAAACTAATAGTCAGAGGTTGGTTACTGAGAAACAGCACCAAGTAGATTACAAGACATGTTAAGTCACAGACTGTTCATGCTAAATTAGAACACTAGTGGTTTTATTAGCAACAATGCAAACTAAGAGGTGGCTTTGTTATATTTCACAATAAAATGTTGTTTTTTCCCTTTCAGAGCTGTGAAGCTATTGTGTATAGCCGTCCCTGGAACAATCATATGACTATTATGTACAATGGCTGCAACATTTAGAACTAAGCAACAAACATCCTAATCAACTAAGATCTGATTTCTTCTATACCCGTGCTAACAATGTTATATTGTAAAGTTTCACATGTAGTTCCTATTGTATTCATCTCCAGCTCACATGCAATGTTAGTTATTCATGAGGCATTGGCAACTTGGTTATAGTTACAAAAAATAAATAATCTTTATCGATGGATATGGTTTTCTTACTTGTCAAACATTGTCTATATCTTGCAGATTCTTTACACAACTGCACAGCTTCTTTACCTGTGCACTTTGTGACACCAATGTCCTTTTATGTATTCAGGAACTGTCACCTTTTGACTGTTGTGCACAGAATTAAATTCAAGTTTTAATTTACAATTACTTACCTTTAAAAGATTTGGATCCCTGTAGTTGAGTGACTTTCTTCATTATAAACTTGAGAGCATGTCTTTGCTCAATGATATGGTATTGAGAAACTTTTCCAAGGGATCCATGGAGCTGTGGATATTGTCCCTGTGCCTCAAAAGGTGGGCTTCCAGCTCTACCACAAGGACCACATTGTGAATTCTGTCTAACCTATAGATTCACACAGCATGGAAACTGACCCTTCGGTCTAACCAGTCCATGCCAACCTTAATCCCAAACTACACTAGTCACAGAGATAGTAGGAACTGTAGATGCTGGAGAATCTGAGATAACAAGGTGTAGAGCTGGATGAACACAGCAGGCCAAGCAGCATCAGAGGAGCAGGAA
>JAHRHZ010000275.1:9595131-9623446 GCA_024137785.1 Ginglymostoma cirratum
AACCCTCTTCCCCTCCCCCATTTCTGATGAAGGGTTTAGGCCCGAAATGTCAAGTTTTCCTGCTCCTATGATGCTGCTTGACCTGCTGTGTTCATCCAGCCCCATGCTTGTTATCTCGGATTCTCCAGCATCTGCAGTACCTTTTATCTCTGTGTACTCTCCTACAGTTCCTCTTTGGAACTCTCAACCTCAACTGTCCTCTCAACCTCTTTTGGGATTTCCTTCACTCTCTCAACTAATCCCAGTGGTTTAGCCTTTTTTTCCTTTCTCCCAGTGCCTTTCTTAAACCACCGGCACAGTGACTTTGTGTGTCTCTCTTCATTACAGTGAAAACACCTGAGGCCTTTCACCTCCTATTCATGGGTTTCTTTTTTCACCAGTGGTAAACTATTCCCAGTCTGATCTACTTTTTGTTTTGTTTTTCCTTGAAGAATCTGACATTTTCCCAATTTCTATCCCTGACAGAATGAAATTGCTGTCGGAAGCTAGATTTCGATTTATGCACTAATACGTATTCATCCGTCATCTCTGCAACTCTTTTTGCTGTTTTAACTTTCTGTTCCTCAACATGAGTTCTCATCATTTCTAGAAGTGAGTTTTTAAACTCCTCCAGCAGAATAATCTCTCTAAGATCCTCATATGCCTTTTCCAACTTTAATGATCTCACCCATCTATCGAAGTTGCTATATTTAATTCTTTCAAACTCAACATGGGTCTGACTTGGTTCCTTCCTTATATTTCTGAACCATCATCTATATGCTTCTGGTACCACTTCGTAAGCTCTCAAAATAGCCTGTTTCACTTCTTCATAGTATCCTGACACCTCTGGCCAATTCATTTGCCCAGTCAATTTCTCAAAGAAAATTAAAAAAGTCTTCTACATCTTTTACTTCGAATTTTAGTAATGTTTTGACATATTTGTATATATTCCTACCAGGCTGTTGGCTACAATGAGTCTTTTTGCTTCTAGTTCCGACTTCATCTTTTCCAACGCAAACATTCTTTCTCTTTCTTCTCTCTCTTTTTCTCTCCCCCTCTCTCTTTTTCCCTCTCTTCTATTTCTCCTCTGCTTGTAACCGTAACTGTGCGGGTAATGTTAATTCAGACCAAGTTGGTTACGTCGGGTGAGCGAGGTGTTTGCACTGCTGCCAGGGAGGTGTTACAAGACTATGATGGAGGCTAGTGCTGAGGGGAAATGCACGGAAGTTCACCAGATTGTGTTGTTGATAGAATACAGGCAGGAACTATTGCTGGTAGCACATGAATTATCTGTAGGAGGTCATCTAGGAGTGAGGAAGAGTCAGGCTAAGATACAGAAGCATTTCTATTGACCTGGATTACATTAAGATGTGGTTGAATTTTGCCGTACCTGTCATACATGTCAAAGGGTAAGAAAGCCAGATGCAGTAATAAAACCAGTGCCTTTGATGTCAATTCTGACATTTGACAAACCTTTCACATGGGTTATGATTGATTGTGTAGGTCCCATTCTGCAGTGCCATGGTTTGTATGGCAACCATTTCTGTACTTAACTTGCCCGGAACTTGTGAGGTGTCATTGGCCACTTGCTCCAAGGCTGCAGCCATACTTTGCCTAGTATGGCTGTACCAATTTGGCAAAGAACGTTCCCGTTTCTGAGATTGCACGTTTGTGTAGTCTTAGCGCCTCCTTCAGGGTGGATGACAAATGGCGCATGAAAGGTACCACATAAACCAGGTAACATGACCCTATCTAGGAAGGTGGTAGCCAGGCATAGGCTATTTGTCAGCACACAAAGTAGTGCCGTTGTAGGGGGTGAACCAAGAGGTAAACTCGGAGTGACAGCATTGCTGGAAAGTTCCCTCGTGTGATTCACGAAGGCCAAACAGATGCCACTGCCAAAGTGACGTTGGGGGAGTAGTTGACATTGTACGTCTGAGAGTAGTTACTAATTCCCATTTGCAGCCCTCTAGCATCTCTTCATTCCAAGCAAATCACACTGGTGGGCTTCCCTATTCCTGACATGTTAGTCACTCTGAGAAAGAGAGGCTGTTGTGAGGTCTTGTAGTTGGTCTGGTACCACCCTGCAAAGGCAGTCAGATCATACCCTGTGACTTCCACTGGACCCAGTAGCGGCTGGTATTGATGCTCCATTTGGGCATTTGTATCCCTCCCTGAAAACATGCCCTGTAGTACTTTTCTGTCTCGATACCCATTCAGCTAGTTGTCGTTTTGTTGCAAACTGAGCGCAGGTGCTCTACATCACGGTCTCCAAGCCTCCGCTTGGTCTCACCAATGTAGAGGAGGCCACATCGGGAGTAGCTGATGCAATAGACCACATTGATGGATGTGCAGGTGAACCTCTGTCTGATGTGAAAGGTTTGTTTGGTGCCTTGGATGGAGGTGAAGGGGGAGATGTAGGGGCAGGTCTAGCACTTCCTGAGGTTGCAGGGAAAGGTGCCGAGGGTGGTGGGGCTAGTGGGGAGTGTGGAGCAGACGAGGGAGTCACTGAGAGAGCAGTCCCTCCGAAAGGCAGATAGGGACGGGGAAGGAAATATATCTTTGGTTGTGGGGTCAGATTGCAGGTGGCAGAAGTGGCGGAGAATGATACTTTGAATATGGAGGTTAGTGGGGTGATATGTGAGGACAAGAGGGATTCTGTCTTTGGGGGTTTTTATTGTGGGGAGGGGGTGTGAAAGCAGAGGTGCGGGACACACAAGAGATGCAATTGAGAGTGTTTTTGACCACCAAAGGAGGGAAGTTATGGTCCTTGAAATAGGAGGACATCTGGGACGTACGGGAGTGGAACACCCCATCTTGGGAGCAGATGTGGCGGAGGCGGAGGAATTGAGAGTAGGGGATTGCATTTTTGCAGTGAGGGGAGTTAGAGGAGGAGTAGTCTAGGTGGCTGTGGGAGTCGGTGGACTTGAAATAGACGTCAGTTTCGAGGCGGTCACCAGAAACGGAGACAGTGAGGTCCAGGAAGGAGAGAGAGTGTCAGAGATGGTCCATGTGAACTTAAAGTTGGGGTGAAAGGTCTTAGTAAAGTTGATGAACTGTTCAAACTTCTTGTTGTAGAGCACCAGCACTCTGTTTAAATGACAACACCTCCCAGTCGTGAACCATTTCAACTCCCCCTCCCACTCCCTGGACGACATGTCATCCTGGGCTTCCTCCAGTGTCACAATGACGCAACCCGGAAACTGGAGGAGCAGCACCTCATATTCCGCCTTGGGAGCCTACAACCCAATGGTCTCAATGTGGACTTTACTAGGTTCAAAATCTCCCCACCACGGGCCTCATCCCATGACCAACCCTCCCTCTCATCCCCACCTCCTTGACCTGACACAACCCGTCCGTCTTCTCTCCCACCTATCCACTCCTCCCACCTCACTGACCAATCCCCACCACTGCCTACCTGCTCTCACCTATCACCATCCCACCTACCTTCCTCAGCCCCACTCCTCCTCTCTCTGTTTATTTCAGAGCCCCCTTCCCCTCCCCCATTTCTGAAGAAGGGTCCCGACACGAAATGTCAGCTTTCCTGCTCCTCTGATACTGCCTGGCCTGCTGTGTTCCTCCAGCTCCACGCTGTGTTATCCCTGTCTCCAGGATCTGTCCTCCCTGTGATTATGTCCTAGCGGAGCGTCAGTGCTCATCCTGTCATGAGCTCACTGGGTGCTTGTCCAGTGACTCTTGAGGATGTTGCCCTCTGGGCCATCAGAATGGCTGGTAGGGAAAGGGTCCATTTAACCCCTTCTCCTACCATGGCCTTGATCAGAGTATTTCTCAGCATTCTGTTCATTTTCTCCACCATCCCCAATATCTGTGGGCGGTAGGGGATATGATACCTTTGTGTTATTCCCAAGAGTTTACATGCTTCCTTCAGGCACTTGCCTGTAAAGTGACTCCCTTGGTCTGAGTCTAGTTGTAGGGGAAGCCCTCCCCACCTGTGTATTATTTCTGCTGCCAGTATTTTTGCCATGGAGGTTGCAGTACTGACTTTTGTGGGGAAAGCTTCTACCCATCTGGTAAATTGGTCCACCATGACCAGACAGAATTTTTTATCTGACTTTGTGGGGGTGGCCCTATAAAGTCCATTTGGATGTGTCACCATGGTCCCTATGGATGGGGCTGAAGGCTTATTTTAATTTTAATTCCCTGTCCTGGCTCTGTCTGTGCACATACAGTGCATCTCTGGTAAAATTTAGCAACATCTCTTCCCATTCCTTTCTATCATCAGCAATCATATATTAGCTGTATCATTTTATCCCTCCCTACATGTGCTAATCCATGGTAAATATTGCATACGGTCATTTGGCATAATGTGGAAGCTACCACCTTATCTTCCTTTCTCCAACTATCATCTGCTCCTAATACTGCCCCATCTTTAATCCATTCTGCTCTTTCTTCTGAACTAGCTGCTGCTTTGTAAAGTTAAAATGTTCCATTCATCATCTTTGGCTTCTAGCTCTCTCACAGCTGCTATTGTTATCACTTCCTGCTGTAACATCGCTTTTGCTGCACTCTCTGCATTGTCGTTCCGTCTCTGCTCTGGTGTCTGAGCAGTCATTAGACTGCTCGAACACAGGAGTTTTGTCCCATCATGACCGGATCCATTTTACCATAGTGGTATTGCGCAGGCTGGAGTCTGTCTTGGAGGTAGCAAGAACTGCCAATGCTAGAGTCAGGTTCGAGATAACGTGGAGCCAGAGGAACACAGCAGATCAGGCAGCATCAGAGGAGCAGGGAAGTCAACATTTCCGGTTTACACCCTTCAACAGGACTGGTCCAACAGACATTGTAATCGCCAAGCCTTAGGATCTCTGTATGCATCCTATTAATTCACATTCCAAAGTTACTGGTTAAACTGCTTCGGGCCTGTCCCAGAATTGCTTATCTCTAAGGGCTGCTTGAATTCTGTTATTCATTATATTTCATGTGCTATCTGTATCAAATTCTATTATTCCTCTTATATTTTTCACTGTCCCAATTATATATATAAAAAATACAGAAGACGGTTGGTTTTAACTAACTGCTATAAGATTAGCAGGATTGTAGAATTTTACAGCTACTCCTACTGTTAGCACTTTTTAACGACTAAGCTGTGAACAATCTATTTTGTTCAGGACGTGTCAGGCATCTTTTTTGAGATAAAGAAAGTGTGTCCTGAGCCTAATTAACTTTCACATCTATGTTTAGATGTTTTCCCCCCAAATGCTTCTATTATGCTTCAGTTATATACGTGAATCTATAATTATGTTGAAATCTATCTCTTTGATTATTTGAAGAATCCTTAACTAGAACCTATTTTTTAATATTGTACATAACTTCAAAGAAACAACTGATTACTACAACATAACTTTAGGTGTTGTTTTGGTAGCTGTTTATTGTGCTAGGCTGACTGGTTCACTGACTGAGATTTACACCCCTTGTTCTAACTGGAATTGTTCACCTAATGGGACAACATCCTTTCATTAATGAGCCTGTAATCAGTCACCTGTTATATTTTAATGAACTTGTGTCTGTCCTGAAATATCCTCTTATCAAACCGTCTCAGATGACTGCTTGTATAGGACTTACTGTACATCTTGGAGTAGCCCTGTTCAAAGGTACCATTATGTTTCATGTTAGTGCTGGAGCAGGTTGTTGAATTTTATTTATCTCTGGCTGACTATTTTGTGTCCTAATGCTGGAACTAAGTTACCCCTTAATGGCTATTTTGTGTCTTTCAAATTTGGTCAGACCTTACCAACATCTTCACTGCTAACCTTCTGATGGAATGTCATTGATGAAGCAATTGAAAATGGTTGGACCTTGGACACTACCCCAGGGAAACTCTGCAATGATGTTCTAGGTCTGAGGTGATTGGTCTCCCACATCCTAACCATCTTCCTTTGTGTGAGCTATACCATCAATTGGAGCTTTCTCCCCCGATTCCTATTAATTTCAATGTAGTTAGAGCTTCTGATGCCATACTTAATCTAGAGCTGCCTTGATGTTAAAGGCAACTACTCTTATCTCTCTATTTGATAGCCAGTACTTTTGTCCATCTTTGGACCATGGCCATCACTTGTATGTTTTGTTATGATGATGGATCAGAACCCTGAAGAATTTATAAACATTTATTTCTCTTAATTCCAAAATGCATTGTTTTCAAAAGGGAGATTTTAGATTTAAATTCAGAGAATCTCTAGCAAAGACCTGTGTGAAGCCATTGGAATATCGCATGCAAATTATCAGGGAAACTTCAAACAGGGAGAGATTTAACACGAAGAGATACCAATGTGAGTTGACAATCTCGCCTATCTTGACAGAAAGCCACCTCTTACAGACATGTTGTTTCACCCTCCAGGACAGGATTTAAATAGCTAGTTTCAACTCTACTGGAGTGGACTAGTGGGACTGACCACTCTCATGTGTTCTGAGGAAGGATCACCAGATCCAAAACACTAACTCTGATTTTTTCTTCGCAAATGCTGCCAGATCTGCTGAGCATTTCCAGCAACTTCTGATTGTGTACACTTGTGAGTAGCTTGAGTTTGAGTGTTAGCATGCTATAAAGATCACAGTCAAAGAACTATCCCCTAGTTACCCCCGTGTTGCAGGTAAAGGCGCTCTCTAAGTGCTGCAAACCAGTTAAAAGGAAAGAAGGCAACAGGAGACTCTCTCTCACCCTGATTCAGCCTACAGAACTAAGAATCTCTAAAGCAACTGTTCAGCTATCAAACTCAAAGCTACAGTTAAGTAACTTTCACTACAACAGTTAAACCATTCAAATATTCACTCTTTGTCAATGATTTAAAGTCTGACAATAGGATCCCTACAATGTAGGAAGAGGTCCATCTGCATTGTCTGCAATCTGCACTGACCCTTCAAAGAGCATCACAACCTCACACAGACAGTCACCCAAGGCTGGAATTAAACATGGGTCCTGGGTACTATGAGGCAGCGGTCCTTACCAATGATCCACCATGAACATTTGTGCCTTTTTAAAAATTCTTTTGTATTTTTAGACCTCGTTTCTACTCTGTATGCATGTTGCAGCATTTTTTTTTGTGTTTAGTAATTAATAAACTCACATTTTTTTATTAATTCAGAAAAACCTGGTTAAATTGGCTCCCTTTAAAATGTAAGTTCATTTGCATCTGGGAGAAACGTATTGACAAAGGAAGGGATTCTTTTTGAATTAACTTTGTTGCAACCAACCAAGGGGCTTGGTGAATAAAGAAATGGATCTGGTTCAGGTATAGTTTGGGCCGTAGGGCTAAAAGTTAATGATGATATTCGAGGGCTACATGAGAAAATAGATTGTACAGGATGGGAAAATAGGCTGGGAGAGTTTAGAATAATATTTAACAAGCTGCATGAGCTTGAATGAGTCCTGTGTACGTTCCTTTACAAGCTGAAGATGAGACCTGCACTTGTTTGCCCAGCCTGTGTTGTCTGTACCAGCCGGCAGTTTTGTCTTGCTGTATCTGCTTTCTTTATGCTGGCTGTTTGTCACACTGTCCGAGAGAGACAGAGAGAGTTTTATTCCAAGCAGCTGCTGCTGCTGTTGGATTTCACTTCGGCTCGGAATCACAAACAGTGCCAGGAACGAACCTAAGCCTCCAGGCCAGCCATCGATTGAGAGATCCCCGACAAGCAGAACAACATGAGACTTGTTGCTTTTTCTAGAAAGGTGTAAGCATTGTTGCTTCTCTTCCTCTTTTCTTTTCCATTTGTTATGACCACTGTAATCATTTATTATTGCTTAATAAACATTCATATTTAAGAAAATTGCTGTTGTTGAGCCTTCTCCTGATTATATTTACCCGAACCTGAAAAGAAATGCTCGGATACATGCTGTATTCCAAAGCAGCTTTTGGCGATGAGGATGGGATTTGGGAAAATATTTAAGAGAAGGGAAAGGCAACCTGATGCTCCAGAGCCTTCGTATTCCAGGAGGGAATGCAGGCAGACTCTGGATCTAGGTCTGTGGCTAATTTTTTAGCACAATTAGGAAGCACAAGCAGAAAATGTTGAAAAATTGATAATACATAAGAAAGCTAAAGCTGTTCTAAATCAGAATTCTTTCACTAAACATGTGCATGCCTTTCCTTCTGACTAGCACTGTCCCGCTGCAAATAGGCAGATTGCACAAAGTAAAATTCATTCGCCTTTTATGAAAGATGTCATGATTTCAGAAACTTCACCTTCCTTTCACACAGACTGCTTCAATACCAAACCCAATACCAATATGTTGGGCCTGTCAAGAAATTCAAACCCATCAGTCAGAAGCCTGTACAGAAAGGTGAGTGCTTACACAGTTCTCCAATGGAAGCTATCCAATCAGGGCAAAGCTAAGAATGGCTTAAAAAGATTTCTGATACAGTGATAAAAATTTCTGATATAGTGATAAATGGAACCTTAAAAAAGATTCACTTATTGCACCAGAGAATGGACACTCTGCACTTTTGGCATCAATTGGAGCACACTGGAATTACAAAACTGAAACAGGCAACTTCTGCAGTATCAAAAGAGCTTCAGGATATAAGGGAATATTCTCAAACAGGACAACCAGCCACTGAATCTTGAGCTCCTCTTCCTCGTCCTGCTCCTCCTCCAGATTTTCCAAAGACTGAGAAGTTCACTACCAAATCTGTTGTGAATGTCGAAGAGGCACAAACTGCATTATTAGAAGCGACTCAATCTGGCACCGGTGCAGCTCACTTAAGAAAGGTCTCTGTTCCGAGAAACACAGTGCAACTCAATGGAAGGCCATGTTCTGTACAAAAATCAAGCTGCACAAGTCCACACATTTCCCAATGAGCAACGTTGGAAATAAGCGCATAATGATTCTAAAATGTCATTCAGAATATTTTCAAGAAGGCAGAAGAAGTGTTAACCTTTTGTGGTCTGGTTTGAATGCCCCTTTGCTAAATGTTGTCTTGTACAATTTGTGTCTTTTGGTTTCCTGGAGCTCAAGATCTGGGGATACTTTGAAGTTTTAGTTTGCATTTTGGGAATGACTGGTGATTAGAAAGTGTGCTGTGTGCCTGTATCAGTGTGGGGCATGTATGGTTAATGTAATGTCCTTTTAAGAAACCATCAGTGGTTGTGTAAAGCAACAAATCTGCAAAACGTTGGTTGGAAAATTTGGTTCAAAGAGCTCGGTAAAAATTTACCTTTTGGAATTGGCTCCATGTTGTGTTTGGACTTGGGTAAATTTTAATTCCAGAAATTACCACGCTTGGAATTTCATGGCCGGAATGAACGTCCTAATATTGTTTTGACATATGAGTGAATCTTTAATTCTGAATGATAAGATTGACTCAATGTTAATGTCCAAGCAATAGGGATATTGGAATATTGAAAATTCAACTCCCTGTGTGCGAGGAGTTTTGGAAAGGCAAATTTAACAAAGGGGTGGGCTTTTCCTTCCTTCAAGGAGAAGGAGAGAGGAGTGACATAATTATGCGCAGGAATTTACACCCCACCCCCTTTTTTCAATCCATTGTAGATTAACACGAATTAACCCATTCTGACCGATGTGGAATGGTTGGAGCTTGTTTGTTGATTTTAGAAATTGGAGACACTGAAGGCTGAACCTGTTTGCAGAATTTCAACATTGCAACATGGTGATGGATGATGTACCCTTGACCCATCAAGCAATTCATCAATAACACATTTCAGTGTTGGGGAAGTACTGTGAAAATATCAATTGTAGTGAGTGTCAGAAATCTTGAAGCCACTGACCTTGGGTGCACTTAAGCATGTCATGACAAAAAAAGCCTCACATGCCCTGGTATTCGAGAACATTTAAATGGAATAGTTACCTGAAAATTTAAAGGGATTCTGGAAAATGATAAAGTGCATACACACACAGTCTCAATGGCTCAATACATTAAAAATGGTTAGTAATTTTAAGGGAGCAAACAGAATATTGAATGTGGACAAACTTACATAGAGATATATCAAATATCTAAAATGAATTGTCAAGTAACTTTTTAAAAAATGTGGGTCATCTTAGAGAAGGAACAAAGTATGTTGTACCTGAATCAAGCAGAAAAATTTGACTTCTGTTTTAAAATGTTATAAGATTATGTTCCACGGACTATCAAATCTCTACAGATCTCTGTTAATCAGATAATATGGTAATAGTTAAATTGCAAACTTGGATGAGACAAAGTACTTCAGGGTGGAGACTGGTGGCAGAAGACAAAAAAATGTTAGAAAAATGGGTTCAAGCAGCAATTCAGGTTAAAATGTTACAGTAGTGAAAAGGGAGTTTAGATGAGAGTACCAAACTGATAGCTTTCTCTTTGTGATGGTTATGACCTTGTCTTTCTTTTTAAAAAAAGCTGAATTGGTGATCAAGCCACTACCTGAGGCATCAGGGCCATATGTGGAGAGATAAGTAAAACTTCGTAGATCATTTGATAAGATCATGTGGGAGTCAAGAATGCATGACATTGTCTTGGGATACTGATGTAAGTGTGCAAAAGTGAATGTTACCTCAGAGGTAACAAACATGGGACAGCACCAAAAACATGCACTGAAGAACGGGTCTCAGACATGTACACCTACTTGATAAATGGATTAGTGTGGCCTTGAAGAGCATAAAAACATAGTTTAAATGGTAAGACACTGACACAAAATCCGTAGAGAAACTTACTTTAAAACACTTAATTTAGTATTAGTGAAAGGGATGTAAAACGAATTACAATCGAAATAAAAATGTGTTTGGCAATTCTGTCAAAATGCTACAGAAGTGAAAGAATATGGACTCTGGGAGGAGTAATGGTGGACTGAGTGAAAGGGCCCATCAGATGACATACAAATACCCATCTTGAGTGTTTGTGTGATACATGTACTCCAGTGTTTACCATGTATATTGTATTTCAAAAGGAGTTCCTGCATTTGGAGGTAGTTACCACTCAATGATACAATCATTCATACAATTAGCATAGATGCAAACATACATATGATGTGATTTTACAGTTATTGGGTGAGGTGGTCTGTGGATAGGGAAGTGGAGGATAAAAACAAAACTCAAATTAAGGAACCTGAACGTGGAATATACTGAATTATAGAGCAAATTATGCAAATAGATTAATTGAAAAAGAACGCAGACGACATTCTGGCCACCTCAATCAGGTGGCATGACTTGCTGGTTCCATCACGACCTTGACTGTACATCAGGGGTGGGATATACATGTTTAAGGGTCGGTCCCCAAAAGCAACTGCGATCATTAATTTGATGATACACCCTATTGTTTTACTCTTTGTATTGATGTTAGGTATTTTTGTTGTGGTCTTAATCTTCTAGGGCGGGTTACATACACTTATTATATGTACTTGCACAGCTATCGTTGATTTGTGTCTGGGTTTGCAACTGTAACATGCGCTGTCAAATATCATCGGGGGTGGAATGTATAGGATGGGGCGAAGTTAATGATGATATTCGAGGGCTACATGAGAAAATAGATTGTACAGGATGGGAAAATAGGCTGGGAGAGTTTAGAATAATATTTAACAAGCTGCATGAGCTTGAATGAGTCCTGTGTACGTTCCTTTACAAGCTGAAGATGAGACCTGCACTTGTTTGCCCAGCCTGTGTTGTCTGTACCAGCCAGCAGTTTTGTCTTGCTGTATCTGCTTTCTTTATGCTGGCTGTTTGTCACACTGTACGAGAGAGACAGAGAGAGTTTTATTCCAAGCAGCTGCTGCTGCTGTTGGATTTCACTTCGGCTCGGAATCACAAACAGTGCCAGGAACGAACCTAAGCCTCCAGGCCAGCCATCGATTGAGAGATCCCCGACAAGCAGAACAACATGAGACTTGTTGCTTCTTCTAGAAATGTGTAAGACTTGTTGCTTCTCTTCTTCTTTTCTTTTCCATTTGTTATGACCACTGTAATCATTTATTATTATTTAATAAACATTCATATTTAAGAAAATTGCTATTGTTGAGCCTTCTCTTGATTATATTTACCCAAATCTGAGAAGAACCGTTCGGATACACGCTGTAATCCAAGACAGTTCACCCCTCCTCACCCAAGAGTTTAACAGTTTGGGGTATCTCATCTAGAACCGTAAAAATTTAGGGACCCTCACCCAGCGACTTGTCGTAACAATACCAATAAATTAAATAGAGGGATCAAGGGATCAAGTTTGTGAGGATCCTGAAAATTAAATGGTGAAGATAAGTTAAGGAAGCAAGGCAGCAGTAATGAAAATAGCAACTAGAATATGATGGGAAGGGACAGAATGCATAAACCTAAGAATGCAACAATAAAGAGTGTTAGGGATCACAAAATCAGAAAAAAGACCAAACTAACTGCTATGTAAATCAACGCACGCAGCATTCATAACAAAATAAATGAAATGACAGTGCAAATAGAAATAAATATATTTAATCTGATAACCATTATAGAGGTATATATGTCTACAAGATGGTCAAGACAGGGACCAGAATATTCAAAGATACATGACATTAGGGAAATGCGGAAAGTTAGATAAGGTGGAGGGGTAACTTTGTTAATTAAGAATCATTTTGTACCATGGAGAGTGATGATTTTAGTTCTGGGAATCAGGACATAGAGTCAGTTTGAGTGGAGATGAGAAATAGTAAAGGCAAGGTTGTTGACTTACTTACTAAATAGACAACAAGAGGACACAGTACGCCCTAACACACTGCCCACACTACCCTACATGAGGAACATGTCAGAACTGACAACAAGACTCCTAAGACCACGAGGAATCATGGTGGTACACAAGTCCACAGCCAGTCTACCCCATTCCCACAACACGCAGAACCAACGTGGTTTACAAAATACCATGCAACGACTGCCACAAACATTACATCGGACAGACAGGAAGGAAACTAGCCATCAGAATACATGAACATCAGCTAGCAGCAAAACGACATGATGAACTTTCCTTAATATCAGTACACTCAGACAATGAAGGCCATCAGTTTAACTGGGACAAGGTAACCACAGTATTACAAGCCAAACATAGACGCGCACAGGAATTCCTAGAGGCATGGTTCTCCATCTGTAATGCAATCAACAAACATATAGAATTGGACCCCACATACAAATCCATACAAACTAAAACCAGAAATGACAGTACTCACCATAACGGACCAGACAGTATAAATTCCAAGCGGAGTAGAACAACATCGCTTCATCGGAGGCTCCACTGATGATGTCACCTCGTATGGTGATGAAACATCTGAATGAGAACAAGCCAGCTCGATGAGCAAGTCAACAACCTCATCCACAATCTGAGGTACAGATGTTTGCCAAAACTTTGACAAAATGTGTCTTTTTTTCAGAAATTCTTACATTCTGCACTGCCAAATAAATATTTAAAATGCATTGAGGCAATTCACAGTAGAACATAATGCATGGAGAAAACTTCATTTCTTTTGTACTCTCTGTAGTTTTCAATTTCAAATGATTCGCCTTTCGGCTGTATACTTGACAGGGAATATATGTTGTGAGAATAAGGATGATTACCATTATATTGGTACATGCAAGAGTGGACATACAGTGATGGAGACAAGTTGAATTTTACTGCATTTCTGCAACATTCAAGTCAATGCTTTTCATACTGTATTTTTATGTACTTTATGAACAAAGTACATTTTGACAAAAAATGAACAGATTGATTGAAACTATCCTCTACTGTTTGAGAGTCTCATTTACAGCATGTATGTGCGGCACCTGTAAGTGTTATTCTGTTCTGCGCACTATATTTGACCTAGGTGCAATTCCACCCTCAGGCAACTGTTTGTGTAGAGTTTGCACATTCTCCCCGTGTCTGTGTGGGTTTCCTTTGGGTGCTCCGGTTTCCTTCCACAGTCCAAAGATGTGCAAGTTAGGTGGATTAGCCATGGGAAACGCAGGGTTGCAAGGATTGGTTAGGGGGATGGGCCTGGGTGGGATGAATGGGCTGAATGGTCTGCTTCCACATTGTAGGTATTCTATGATTCTATGATTGACATGGAAACAAAAAGTGGCAGAGAGGTCTCACAGAAAACAATGAGTTGCTGGAAGAGGGAGGAGGAGAAGGACACAACTAGCAGCTCACCTTAGCCTCCAGAGTCATCAGGAACCATGTCCCCTTCTTCAACCTCAGCTCAGACACTAGTATTGGTCTCACTAACCAGATGCACACTTAACATTTACCATCTGCTGCAACCTGAACTTTTTTCCCCTGAAGAGGGTAATAATAGCATTGCCATTGGCTGCGAAGGGGACTGTGGTGATGAAAGTTGTGCATCTGACTCCTTCCAGGCTTAAGAAGATGAGATTTGCTGCATCTTCCTCTTGGCAGGGAGATGCAGGTGGAGTAGGAGTAAGGCTTCCTGAGGATTGATGATTCCCTGATGGTGCAGGGTGAACTGACAGGTCTCACAGGTCAATGCACAGTTGGCGGAATTGGAAGCACAAGGGTTTCCTTTCTCTCAATGTCCAGATAGTGGGTGACTGGATATGACACATCATTGCAGGACAACACAACAGTCAAAATACTCTCCTTTTGTGGCAGTCTGCTGCTGTGCCCTCTGCATGGGAGCTGTTGTGAAAAACACAGAAGAGTGGCTGGTGAGTAACTGGGTGACCCTCTGGCTGATGCCTCTGAGGCATGAGCCACACACAAATGGGCAAATTGCATGTAATGAGTGCCCAGTGTCCACATGAACAATGATTGAGCAGAGCATTGTGTTGTTGAAGCCATACATTCCCTGCCAGGATTGCCTGGAGGAAACCTGAAGAATTCAACAGGGTGCATGTCGAAATTTGCCTTTGTCTACAGATCATGAGGGGATATTGTGGTTACTTTGCTGACTTTGAGCGTAGGAGGTTGAGGGCTGACCTTATAGAGGTTTGTAAAATCATGAGGGCTATAGATAAAGTGAATGGCAGGTATCTTTTCCTGAGGGTGGGGAATTTCAAAACTAGGAGGCATATTTTTACGGTGAGAGGAGAAAGACTTTAAAAAGACATGAGGGGCAATTTTTTTTACACAAAGAGTGGTTTGTGTGTGGAATGAACTTCCAGAGGAAGTCGTGGATGTGCATACAGTTACAATGTTTAAAAGACATTCTAGATAAGCACGCAAAAAGGAAATGTTTGGAGGTACATGGGCCAAGCGCAGGCAGGTGGAACTAACTTAGTTTGGGATTATGATCGGCATGGACTGCTTGGGCTGAACAGTCTGTCTACATGCTGTAAGACTCTATAAGAACTACTAGCTCCATTGCCTTCTCAGTGTCTGCCTGGTGGATCCAGTAGATATATAGACATCTCTCCTCATCTTCACCTCCTCCACTTAGACTTCTCGTGCAGCATCTGAGAACCTTGGAGTGCATTCACCTTTTCTGGCACCATTAGCCAATCCGTTTTGTGGGTGAGACTCTCCTGACCAGCAACTCCTAGTAACTTCTCCAGTCAGAATATACCTGCCCTTTTAAGTACTGCAAGTTAGCATTTGGTGCTTGGTGACATCATGTGACCTTGCTCTCAATCCTGATGTTTGCAACCGTTCAAAAGTCTGTTTAGCTGTGAGCTGCGAGAGGCAATCATTTCATGAATAGGTTTTGCAGCAAGCGAGCGTCATGGTCCCCGTTCCACATTTTTGCAGCCATTCAATGCTCCCCATTCACCTTCCGATTTTTCCCCACATCGCCGGCTGGGCCAACACTTATTGCCCATCACTATTTACCCTGGAGAAGGTGGCGATGAGCCACCTTCTTGAATTATTGCAGTCCATGTGCTGTAGATACAGTGAGGGAACGGCGATGTAGATCCAGGTCAAGATGGTGTGCGGTTTAAATGCAAACCCAGCAACTGGTGACATTCCCATGTGTCCGCTGTCCTGGTTCAAGAAACATAAAACACAAAGTGACAGTAGGCACAAGGTGATAGAGGTCTCAGGTTCGGATGATGCTGATTGGAAGCATGGTGAGTTGCTGCCGTGTATCTTACAGATGGTATTCACTGCTGCCCCTGTACACCAGTGATGGAAGGAGTTCATGTTTAAGAGGGATGTCAATGAAGTGGGCCACTTTATTTTGGATTGTGTCAAGTTTCTTGAGTATGACAGCCGCACTCAGGCAGCGCAGTAATTTTATCAGAACTAACCGCTTTAAATTGCTGTTAGTTTCCGTAAAACATTTGCCTCTGAAGATCTCCCATCATCCCTTTTTTCTTCAGTATGACATGACTATGCAATCTTTCTCATGTGCACACAGTCGTACTTTTCTATTGCCTCACATTCGGCCTTACTCTGGTCAATGCTCTGTTCTCAGATTGACTGAAAATTAATCTAACCAGAAAGACTGCAGTAGGAATGAAGAAGGATTTATTCCTGGGACGTGTCACAGAGCATTTGAAACCTGTGCTGAGATGCAACCAAATAAAGCCATGGTTTGATGGACTGGTCAGTTTTGTTGAGGTGAAGTGTCCATACAAATGGACAGGTATATGAGCAAATGTAAATTCTCCCACGCAGAACAATTCATGGCAGTTCCTTTTTGACTGGATCAAGACATCACAAGGCAGCGGGATTGCCAAATAATGAGTAATTCTTCCACTGAGTGATGCTGTTTGTTTTTGATTGGCTACGTGGACTGACCTGATGGCGTGGACAGTGTTTTGAGCAGAGCTTCAAGCAAATGGATTTCTAGCCTATGGTAATGGGTGCATTCTGCAGTTATTTGCACTACTGTATTACATTACATTCGGCCCTGATTCCATTGTTGCCTGAGCGAGGAAAAATGAGAAACAACTTTCCATTGTGTCCTTACGTATTTTGCTGTGCAAATTTATGCTGTGCCAAAATTTAAACAGATTTTTAGAAAGTGCAATGTTTGGTAATTAAACACATATTTTTAATTTTAACATGTAGAGAATTCTAATATTAGTTTTGTTTTATTCCATTTCCATGCTTTCAAATGATTCGATTCTTGCCTTTATAGTACACTTAATTTTTAATGTTATGAAACAAAAAACTGCAGAGACTGAAAATCTGAAACAAGAACAGAAATTGCTGAACAAACTCAGCAGGTCTGGCAGCATCGGTGGAGAAAGAAAACAGACTTAACATTTCAAATCCAGTGATCTTTCTTCAAATCAAAGGATCCTGATCCTGATAATTTAATTTCATATTCTCATTAGTAAGTTATAGACGCAAGGTCATATATTCATCAACGTTATCATATCAGTTATAATGGGCAATCTATTACTACCCATTTTGCAATTACAATTTATTATCCAACAATGCATAATAGGCTTCCAATTGATATGTTAAGAAATAGACACTTTTATCAGTTATGCACTCAATTTTGTCTTTTGCACAAAGCTCTTCCAGCAGAATGAAGACAATTGATTGTAGAAAGACAGACAAGAGTTCATTGAATTTTGATTTGACAAGAATCTCTTTCCTCCTGTAATAGTTTTCTTTCCATTCTCTAGGTGGAAATGCTGAGATTGATCATCTCTTTGTATTCATCTTGGTTATAAAGCCTGTAAGTAAAAAGTGGGAGAGAACGTGAATCTGATGTCACCGTTTGAAAAGAAGCAAAGCAACCGACGTCATTCAGGATCACATTGGTAGTTACCGCATAATATTTTCCACATCGTCGACTGTTTCTAATAATCTTGTGCCCTTTGTTTCAGGCAACAGTTGCATCAGACCACCAGCTACCAGAGATAGAGCACCTAGAAGAAAATGGAAGCCAATTACAATACACTGCTTATGCTACAGTATCCGCCACTGTTTGATTATGTGGAGACCACCATTGGCCAGTCTTTGTTAAAAAAAACTTGCATTATGCATTGAAAAGTTGAATGTACAGTAAACATCAGTCTGAACATGGCTGTCATAAGTTAGATTCCAGTTGGAATAGTGCATTGGAAATCATGGCCCACTATTCTTAGCAGGGAATATCACAAGTGTAAAATGTAACCAATTTAATCTCCAGAAAGAATGATGCTTAACTGTCACCACTGACTGAGATAAAAGAAACTTCAGGTTTCATCAATGAGCAAGAAACCAAAAGTTTATTATAACAAAACCACCCTCTAACATGTGACAGAACAGATTGTTAATTACCAATGCAAGCTTAAACGACACCCACTTTAAATCTAAACACATATATATAGGTTGGACAGACAGATGACATAAACAGACTTCTTAGGAATATCATGGGTAAAAAAGAAATATGCAAAAAGGCACAATGTCTGTGGCTCCAAGTTCAAACCAAAAGTGTAGAAGAGATGACCTTTCTCCAATTTATTTATTTTTTTGGCAACCATTTATATTCTTTTTGATAATGGTGAACCTCAACTCGATAATCAACCAGTTGGGCCTAGGTCTTGACTTGAATTAGAAGTTATCTTTCCTTTTGCAATGCCATTGGTTGCTATTTAATTTCCAATTAAAAAGAAAGAAAGAGAGAGACAGAAAGGAGTATTTGGCTTGCTTACAAGCTTTTAGAAATCTGTATTCCAACTGCTTCTAAACTGTCTTAAACCAATGCAAACCTTTTTTTGCTGGTCAGCTACATTTTGTCAAGACATGTGGTGATGGTGTCTCAAAAGTATTAAGTCCAGTTCCAGCAAATGAATGCCACACAGTTCTTCTATCCTTCAAGTCATTCAAGCTTCTATTTTACAGTTTGTAATATATCTATAGTCCATACATAGCCCCCTCTTGAAATAGTGAAATGCCAGTTTTAAATGCAAAAATAAAACACAAAAAAAATTGTATCAAATCGTCTCATTCATTTTTTTTACAGGATTTGTACAATTTCTTATTTTATTTTCAAATTATTAACCTATTCCAGTATATTTATGTTCTAGATAATGTGTCTGCATTTACATTCTCCATTGCAGCAAAGTGAACAATCTGATATTATAAGGTCAAATTAATAAGTTCTGCTGAAATAGTCTTGCATGTTGAGATTTAACTTAAGTCTACAAAAGCAAAGGGATTAATGTCAGTGCATGTTAGTGCTTCTTTCTAGTCATGGTGGACATAAACTTCACAATGTTTAAGTGCCAGTATCAATCCCAAAGTCTCCTTCTCCACTGCAGAATACTTCTTCTGATTAATTTCTTAGTAACGTACCCTACAGGTTTCCCTAGTCTTGGTACATCATTTTACAATAAGATTACACCCACCTTCAAGTCATTAACGCCCAATTGCCGTTTTCAAAAATTTACAAAATTCAAGCGTGACCAACACCAATTCATTAGGTTGGCCTTCAGCTTCCCGAAACTGTTTGACACTCTTCTGACCATATTACTGTTGCCTGTTCATTTACTAGGTTATCAAGTTATTCTCAAGCAGGTATTGAATCTCCATTTCCATGTGATCATTCTCTTTTGGGTTTAAATGATAAGGATGTTGTTTTGTCTGTAATGATTCCCCTACATCCACAGAGTATAGGAGTTGGGAGGTCATGTTGTGGCTGTACAGGACATTGGTTAGGCCACTTTTGGAATACTGCGTTCAATTCTGGTCTCCCTGCTATGGAAAAGTTGTTATTAAACTTGAAAGGGTTCAGAAAATATTTACAAGGATCTTGCCAGGATTGGAGGGTTTGATCCATAGAGAGAGGCTGAATAGGCTGGGGCTATTTTCCCCGGAGTGTCAGAGGCTGAGGGGTGACCTTATAAAGCTTTATAAAATCATGAGGGGGTGGATACGATGAATAGCCAAGGTCTTTTCCCCAGGGTAGGGGAGTCCAAGACTAGGGGGCATAGGTTTAAGTTGAGAAGGGGAAGATTTAAAGGGAACTACGGGACATGTTTTTCATCAGAGTGTGGAGCATGTTTGGAATGAGCTGCCGGAGGAAGTGGTGGAGGCTGGTACAATTACAACATTTAAAAGGCATCTGAATCGGTACATGAATATGAAGGGTTTAGAGGGATTTGGGCCAAATGATGGCAAATGAGATTAGATTAAATTAGGATATCTGGTCAACATTAATGAGTTGGACCAAAGGGTTTGCCTCGAAGCTGTACAACTCTATGACTCTATCCAGTGTATCACTATACATTGCCTTCAATTTCCTAGCTAAACTTACTAAGTCTTCCTGCTGTCTTCCCCAGAAGTATGAAAGTACAATGTACAACTGTCCCAATCTTTTAGTATTGGCCAATTGGATTGTAAGAAGTACACTTTTGACCTGTCTAACTTTTCTCCTGCCTTCTGCTTACTGTCTCTGCCATCTTCAACTACTCTTACCACAAAACAAACTTGCATTTTGTTACTTTTTTCTCTACATTGATATTGCTTTAACATGTTTCTGTGACATAAGCTATTCTTCTTTGTGTGAGCTGGAAGATCTGTCATAAGACACTTTATGCACACTCCTAATTACCTTATATTGATCACTAAATCTCACTTTCAAAGGTTCACCTTATAACACCAACACTTCATCTTCTGTTTGAGATGTTCTAGCTATATACAGCAGATCTGTCTGCACTTTCTTTCATCTGTGGAGTTTTTAATTGCTCCTGCGCTACTGTACATGTCCACGTGAGCCTGTCTAGAAATATGGACATATAAGCCAACATTGACGATTTGTTCTTTTTGCCTTAAAAACCTTTCTCTGATCAATTTTATTGGACCACTTATCCCATGACCATAGATCAATTAGACCTATTGAATTAATTTGGGGAATCTCTGGTAGCAATTAACAAAAATTCAATCCTTTATCCCAATCTTGCAGGTATCTGTGACAATATGTCTTAAGAATTGTCTTGAGAATCTGACGGTATCCCTCCACAGCGCCCTGTGTTTGAGGATAATAAGTAGTTGACCTCAAATGTTTTATACCCAAATTACTGATTGTGTCATGAAACTTTTGACATTAATTTGGAAATTTCGTCCATTTTTTCATTGCTAGTCTGCAATGAATAAAAAATCTGAATTGATTTTGGCACGATTATATCATCACACACAATTATTGTGGCACAGCAGGAGATCATTCAGCCTGTCATGACTGACCAGCTCTTCAAACAAGCATCATGATCTAATGGCAATCTCTTATTTTTATCCCCATACCTTTGCACACTTTTACGTCCAAGTAATCAGCCAATACCCACTTGAATGTCTCAATTGAATCTGCGTCCTTGACGTTGCAAGCTATGCCTTCCATACCTTAACATCTTGCTATGCCCAAAAACGTTTTCTCTCACATCACCATGCTTCTATTGCACATCATTTTAATTCAATGCCCACTGATTCTTGTTCCTTTATGAGTGGGAACTGGTATTTTGCCTATCCACTCTATCCAACCCCACTTATGATATTGAAAACTTATATTAAATCTCCTCTCAGCCTTCTTCTCTCCAAGGAAAGCAGTCACAATCTCTTCAATCTGTCCTCATAACTGAAGTTTCTCATTCCTCAAACCATTCTTGTAAATCGATTCTATATTCTCTCCAACGCATTCACGTTTTCCTATAATGCAGCATCCACAACTGTACACAATACTCCATCTGAGATCAAACAAGAATCTCATTCAAGTTCTACACCATCTCCTCACTCTTATACTCTATGTCCTTCACTGGGGTTTGGCTCCTCTGCACTGACTGAAGGCCTGGTTCCACTAACAAGAAAGCCCACAATGGAACAAGAGAGAATAAGCCATGTCTTGTGCAGTGATTGCCAAGCCTATATGAGAGGCCTGTTGGCCAAACATCTACAGTTTCACTTGACTGTGGCTTTTGCTTTAGTTTTTACAGCAGCTGGCATCTTCAGGTTTGTAGCAGGTGAACCAGGGAGAAAGCATTTGCCGACTTTTTGAGGAAATATGAATCTGCGAAGGCGTTTGAGGCCATGAAGGATGCTAATGTATTTGAAAGTGTGAAACCAAAACAGCAGATGCTTGCAAAAAGGAATCTTGGAATGAGTGATAAGATTGGTCCTCTATCACACAGCGGGGAAATGGTGATGGAAGGATATGCTTTGTACATCAATACCTGATTAACAAATAAAACATTTAGTTCTCTGAAACAAAAGCCAAGAACACTGTTTGCTTTATTAACTGCCCTCTCCGCCTGTCTTAACAACGACAATGATCTATGCACGTATACACACAGGTCCCTCTGCTCCCTTTAGAATTGTCCCCCATTGTATATTGTCTTTCAATGTTGTTCCTACCAAAGTGCATCAGCTCACACTTTTCTGCATCTGTCACTTATCTACTCATTCCACCAACTCATCAATGTCCTTTTGGAATTCCTCACAGTTTTCAATTCTACCAAGTTTCATGTCAACTGCAAACATTTGAAGTTGTCCCCTGCGCACCAAGATCCAGATCATTAATATATATCAGGAAAAACAAGAGTCCTGATTATCTTCGCTGTAATTCCCCTGAAGGAATAATTTCTGGAAATCAGATTATCATATCTATAACTGTAAGGAAATACTGGAGAGCTGCATTTATTTTAAGTATTTTTTTCTTCAAAAGATGGTGGGTATTAAGGTTTGATAACATTTTAAGATTTCCTTACTACTTGACATCTGTGGCGTGTTTTACAGCATTGGCCCACACCTTTATAAAGTCCTAGCCAGATACAATGCCTGTTTTTCAATGCTTGAGTTTTCTGTATTCCTACATATCCTGCCATAGGAATTCCATGCGCTACTCGCAATATCCCCTTATGATACCCATTGAACAACCATGCATTCCTCACCTGCAGATCTGTGAAGGGCGTCTCCATTTCCTCATTAGAACTTCATACCTGGCATAATGATATTCCACAACACCTTTCATCTCAACTCCGGACTAAACTGGTTGTATTAACTTGTTTAACTCTTGGATCTGCTTCCCGAGCCTCAATTGAAGAAGACATACTAAATACTTCATGAATTATCCCCTTCCTTAAAGAAAGGTTTGGTTACTGTAACATCTGTTTTTGGTCTCATTTTGACCTCTGCTCATGGACTTTGTTTATCTATTGCTCACGTTACCACACACGATGGGGAAATACCTGGAATTTGTTCCTATAACCATTCTGTCTCTTAAATCTCACTTGGACATCCTGTGCTTATAGGTGAAACTATGACTTTCACTCCATCTAAATCGTTACCCAGGAATAAGTCAACTCCATCCACAGGTTATTTCTGAACAACTCCATTACCACTGTCCCAGACATCAAGTCACCTTCCAAGTTCACTTTTCACAAATAAACAGTTGTGCGCTCTCCATTTATCATGTTACCTCTGACCTCAGCTTTCAATGCATTCCCTCAAGGAAAAAAAGTACCAAGACCTTCTCCGGCAAAACAGTTTGCATAGCTCCTGTATCCTTTAAGATAGTTCTGGGTTTAGCTGGATTATTTGAAGAAAAGAAGGTTATTTCCCTTTTGGCAAGACATTTCATGCCTCTCATCTTACTTATTCACCTCACCTGCACTCATTGTAGTTTTTACCTCCAGTTTCCTGATTTTAGCTAAAGCTACAATTTGAGCGGTTGCATATTCTTTGTGAATTCTCTTCCCAGATTCATTCTCATGAACTCTATTAACTGCCATGGATTTCCCATTCAACTTGTAGCATTCTGAATGAAAGTCACAATGGAAATACTTCAGCCTACAGCTCTCACTTCCATGGTCAGTATCTTCCTTCCTGATCAGAAGAGGAGATCCTGGTGCAGTCCCAGATGTCCCTTCTTGACCATAGCTACCTGTCTTCCTTTCCACTCTTCCACTGTCTACCCATCTTGAGTTTACAGGGTGGCAGAAAACCAGTTTAGTTTTATATATCAGCTCATAATTATTGTTCATTTTTGCTACCTGCTTTGCAGCTGCTAGCCTCTAAACTTCAACCGGGATTTCAATTACAATAAATTGTGAGTTTTTAAATTCTTTTAAAAGTCTGATTTCATACATGGTATTTACTCCAAATGTCCATATCCACTGGTCAAAACTACTTTGTTTTACACTTTCAAGTTCAGTGTGGATTTACCCCGATGGCTTCCTTAAATTTCAAAACTTTTGCCTCTATAATTCAGGAACAAACTCATACAGACCCAGAATTGCACTTTTTTTAGTGTCATAAGGTCCTCTGACACTGATGCATATATTTAATGTACTCTACTTAATGTACTCAGCTATTTTATTGTTTTGCTTCATTTTCAAATGGCATAGCGAATGATTCTACAACCCATGTAGGGTTCAAATAGAATTAAACATTTCTTGACTTAATCTTTAAGTTATGGCTAAGGTGTTCCCCATCTTCTACATCTAAATCTTTTTGTTTCTTCTAACTGTAGTCTTCTAAACCAATATTTTGTTTCTTTCCTCTCTTCTATTCCCTTATGTAATTCAAGTTCCAACTTCTCAAATTCTCTTTACACTTTCCTTTTCTGACCTCAGGAATTCTCACTCTTTTTCCTTCTCTTTCTCTCTCAGGCTCAAAGCTTTTCATCTCCATCTCTGTCCTTTTCAAATGCAATGTTCTTTTCTTTTCTCTTTGTCTCTCAAGCTGCCTCAATCCTTTTTCAAGCTGGAACTGCCTTAACTGTAATTCAATCATAACTATGTCCATACACTCACTGCTTGGAGTACCTGATCCCTTTTGTATTTGTGCCAGTTCCTGTGCTAATACATTAATTATCTCTGCCTTCCTAGTTTTTGCAGAAAATTTCATCTTTTTTTCTTTGCCAATTCCGTAGCCTTTGACTTACTTAATTCTTGTAAAAGAGTCAGCTCTACTTCCTTTATTTGGAGGATATTTTCATTGCTCCAAATGCTACCTTACGATACAGCATCAAATCTGATTTCTGTCCTTTTATCGTTTACCAATTAATCTTATCCAATTTCACACTGTCCATGTTTAAAGATCCTGGACTCAAACTCCTGTCACAGTCGTGGTGGAAAGAGTGCACTGGACGTTGATCCTCACATTTCCCCAAGTCATCACAAGTGTGAAGTATGACCAATTTAACCTCTAGGATGGTGTCAGCCAAGGGCAGCTCATACATAAAAACAGCAGTTTGTGAACTGAAGTAACCCAAGCCCCAGCCACTGGCTTGTGTTGGGTGGAACTAGCCAGAACTAGCTTGATTCAGAGGAAAGCAAAGAAAATGACACAAGGTACAAATCTGTATTTCGTGGAAGAGAAATGAGGTAATGCTACCAGTGTCCCTGGGCCAGAGCCTATAACAAAAGGACGCAGGCTCGGCAGATGATCCAGAGCCAATGAAAGCGAGATGCCACAGTTTGGGAAGATAAGGGAAAAAGATAGAAATGAAGGATTTCGAGTGTGCAGCCAGAAAAACTCCAGAGAGCAACAAGATCCCAAGTGGAAGACCCTACATTGGAAGTGCGGAGACTACATTGAGGGCACAAGGGATTGTCTGACCAGTGTGGACGCATATTCTTGGGTATCAGCCTTTTTTTCTGTGACTGTCCAGGGAATATCTGATAAACCCAATGGGTATGTGCATAGATTTTAGTCTTGTATGAGTTGCATGCCTGTTTTTAACTTTTTTTTAACCAAATGGTGTGAATTGTATGTCTGCTTTAACTAAACTCATAAAGTTAATTGTTAGTTGATACAGATTTGGCTCTTTCTCTCTTTGTGCCAGCCCGTTAACTGTTTTTGAGGGTGGTAACCAAGCAACAATGGTTAATGCCTGAATGACTATAATCTGAGAAAAAAATCAATGAACTAGAACACCAAGAACTCAGTCTTACATATTTTGGCAAAGACTAAGTTGCATCCAGTTTTTCGGAGGAGTTCTAGCTGTGAGGCTTAACTGTTACTTTCATTGTATCTTACCAAGCTCGCCTTATTAATTAATTAATTTTTGGAGTCTCTTACTTCCACTTTCTGTCCCATCTTTCCACATGTCATCCCTGGAATAATGCACCTATCTGTTGATATCCTAGAATTCATTGGCACACCATCTTTAAAATTCTGATGTGTACCAGGACAAGTACCTGTCAGTTTGGAGCTGCCCTATGTGGTTCTTGACATTTGCCCTAGACATGACAGACATGGGGAGATTGGCACCCCATTTGCCTGGTTTTTTTTTTACTTTTTTTGTAGCAATAATTTCCTTTTTCTCCTTTTGTTCTTGAGTATTTAGCATTTTCGGAATACTAATAGTCCACCCTGAACTCTGATGCAAAATATAAACTTTGGAGACAAAGCAGAAATAACGTTTTGTGTCCAGTGACCCTCCTTCAGAACTGGACTGGAAACATTAACTGTGTTTTCTCTCCACAGATGCTGCTACACCAGCAGAGTTTCTCCAGTAATTTCCATTTTTGTTACAGATTTCCAGCATCTGCCATCCCGTGCTTCATCTTAATGATGCACAGTATTGTGTGCAGTTCTGGTTACCCTGTTATGAGAAGGGTATTATTAAGCTGGAGGGGGTTCAGAAAAGATTTACCAGGCATGTTGCTGGGAATGGAAGGTTTGAGTTATAAAAATAGGCTGAATAGGCTGGGACTTTTTTCACTGGAGCTTAGGAGATTGAGGGTTGACCTTATAGAGGTTTATAAAATCATGAGGGGCATAGATAAGGTGAATAGCAAAGGTCTTTTCCCTAAGATGGGGGAGTTCAAAACTAGGGAGCATATTTTTAAGGTGAGAGGAGAAAGTTTTAAAAAGGACATGAGGGGCAACTTTTTTTACACAGAGAGTGGTTCCAGTATGGAATGGACTGCCAGAGGAAGTGGTGGATGCAGTTACAGCTACAATGTTTTAAAGTCATTTGGGTAAGTACATGAATAGGAAAGATTTGGAGGGATATAGGCCAAATGCAGGCAGGTGGGACTATTTTAGTTTGGTAACAAAGTAGCCGTGGATTAGTTGGACGAAATGGTCTGTTTTCATGCTGTATGACTCTACGGCTCTATGACTCTGCCAATTCCTGATTCCCCATTGTTATTTTCCCAGCTGTGTTCTCTCAGGGGCCTACATTCACTTTGGAATCTTTTTTGCTCTTTGTAGATTTAACTGTCTATTTTCATAATATTCTGCAGAATTTAGAAGGTTAAGGGATGACCTGATCAAAGATATTAACAGGAAAAGACAAGGTTGATAAAGAAAAACTATTACTACTGGTCGGGGATTCTAGAACTAGAGAACATAATTTGAAGATTAGGGCTAGACCATTCAGAAGAGGTATTGGGAAGTATTTCTGCACACAAAGGGTGGAGGAGATTTGGAACTGTCTTCCACAAATGGCAGTGGATGTTAGATCAGTTGTTCATTTTAAATCTGAGATAATAAACCTTTGTTAAGCAAAGGTATTAAGGGATATGGGCTAAAGGCAGGTATACAGAGTTAGGCTACATATCAGCCATGATCTTATTAAATGACAGAACAGGCTTGAGGGTCTGAATGGCCTACTCCTCGTCCTCTCTTCCTATTTGCTACTTTACCCTAAACGTTTACTGTCTCCATCTTTACTTCTTCTTTGGTTGTCTTTTGTTAGTTTTTAAAACTCCCAATCCGCTATGTTATGACTAATGGTTGCCAAATTGCATTTTTTTTTCAATTTGATGCTATCCTTTTAGTTCTTGGTTAAACACAGTTGACATATCCCCTTCCTAGAATCAGTCTTTCTCACAGGGATATGTCCCTTTGCGAGTATTTTCTTAAACATCTGCAATTGTGCCTCAACCATTTTCTTTGCTAAATTCCTTTCCTTGTCCACTTCAGCCAATCTGAAGAAGGGTCTAGGCCCGAAATGTCAGCCTTCCTGCTCCTCTGATGCTGCTTGGCCTGCTGTGTTCATCCAGCTCTGCACCTTGTTATCTCTACTCCTTTGTAATTTGGTTTAGCACCGTTGGTTCTGACTCATGTTTCTCGTTGTCAAATAGAATGCTAAATCCTACCACGTTATGGTCACCATTTCCGAAGGGATCATTCAGTCTCAGATTATTCATTAAACCTGCTTCATCACACATCACCAGACCATTTTGGTTTGTTGTCTCCCAAAGCAGAATTGCCAGTCCAAAAATCGTGGCGAGTGAGCAGTATTCTTCTAGTAACATGAGTGAGAATGTGAAAATATCTCATTCACCACCATAAAGACAACCATGGGTAGTGAATGAAGATGTCAAACTTAATCAACAAGTTGAAATATAAATGCAAAGCATTGCATTTTGGTGGGTCAAACCAAGGCAGGACATACACAGTCAATGATAGGGCTCTGGGCAATGTTATAGAACAAAGAGATCTAAGGCTACAGGTTAACAAGGTGTAGAGCTGGATGAACGCAGCAGGCCGAGCAGCATCAGAGGAGCAGGAAAGCTGACGTTTCGGGCCGAGACCCTTCTTCAGAAGAAGGTTTCTGAAGA
>JAHRHZ010000275.1:9623546-9634205 GCA_024137785.1 Ginglymostoma cirratum
TATGCCTGTCTACGACGCTCTTCCGATCTTCGTAGACAGGCATAGGGGCCGAGACCCTTCTTCAGAAGAAGGTTTCTGAAGAAGGGTCTAGGCCCGAAACGTCAGCCTTCCTGCTCCTCTGATGCTGCTTGGCCTGCTGTGTTCATCCAGCTCTACACCTTGTTATCTCAGATTCTCCAGCATCTGCAGTTCCTACTATCTCTAAGGCTACAGGTTCATAGCTCCTTGAAAATGGAGCCACAGGTCGACAGGGTGGTGAAGAAGGCTTTCGGCATGCTTGGTTTCATCGGTCAGAACACTGAGTATAGGATTTGCGATGTTTTGTTGCAACCGTACAAGACATTGGTGAGGCCACATTTGGCGTACTGCGTAGAGTTGTGGTCGCCATAATATAGAAAGAATATTATTAAATTAGAAAGAGTACAGAAAATATCTACTAGGGTGCAACCTGGACTGGAAGATGGGGTTATAAGGAGAGGTTGGATAGTTTGGGGCTTTATTCCCTGGAGTGTAGGAGACTGAGGGGTGACCTTATAGAGGTATATAAAATCATCAGAGGCATAGATAAGGTATATAGCCAACAGCTTTTCCCCATAATAGGGGAGTCTAAAGCTAGAGGGTATAAGGTGAGAGGGGAGAAATACAAAAGGCTGCAGAAGGGCAATATTTTTCACTTAGAGAGTGGTGAGTGTCTGGAAGAGGCTGCCACAGGTAATGGTGGAAGCAAATACAATTTCATCATTTAAGAAACATTTAGACAGGTACGTAGATAGGATAGGTATGGAAGAATATGGACCAAATACAGGCAAATGGAGCTAGTTTAATTGTGAAAACTGGGTGGCGTGGGTATGTTGGGCCAAAGGGCCTGTTTCCATGCTGTAGACCCCAATGACTCCATGACTCAATGCTTCATGTCAGATGTATCGGTAGATTGAGAGCAAAGATTTGCTTACAGAAAGTGGAGTTGAGCTGAATATGATTCTGTTGAAGCCAGACCAACATCCACAGATTCAGGACGCATTTAAATAAAAAAGAGAAATTGCCCGATATGAACTCCCATGATACCGCAAAAAAAGAGAATGACTATTCCAATTGAAAAGCAATTACCTGATCCAGAAATCCAGGATACTACAAGGAAGAAAGTAATTATTTCATCATAGAGGTTTGGGTCTCCTGGGTCTGTAATCGGCCACATGCTGAGTTCAGGAACAACATCCTCCATTAAGGACATCCAAGAGGATGAAAGATCATCTACCAGATTAACAGGAGGAGGCCATTCAGTCCTCTCAATTCATTCTGCCATTCAGTACGGTCATGGATGATTTGTATCTTAATGCTATGTACCCATTTTGGTACCTTAATCCTTAATATATTTACCTAACAAAAATTCAGTAAGTTTAGTTTTGACGCTTCCAATAATAGCTTTTTGATACTATCTCCGACATAGTTTCAACATCTTGGGGAGAATGGACTCAATAGTTCTGTTCTCCAAAAATTGGATAAAATAAATTCATTCAATTAAGTGCTTTCAAAAACTCACCAAAAATTACCAAAGGAAGTTCGCTCCAGATGATCGCTGATTTGAAGAGCACAAATGGTGCAGCAATCCCACCAATGGCACTCAGGGACGAACATGCCGAAACACCAAAAGTCCTGTCGTTTTAAAGCAACAACAATTACTTCATTGGTATTCTACACCAAGAAAAGAGACAGCAGGCAAACAAAATAAACCAAAACCAAGTGCTGACAGAGAAATAAATGGCTAGAGACTGAAGGACAAGTTTGCAGATAGGCAAGAAGGAGATGAAAGATGGAAAGGAGCAGATGAGGGAAGAAAGTCAAAGCATTAGCAGCATAAAGTTGGCAGGAACAGAAAAGGTAGAGAGGATGCAGTTGAGAGTTAGTAAATCAGGCTCCCTTAAAGAAAAGAGGAACTGAGATAACCCGCCTCTAACACACCCCATCCTCCTGGACACCACCCCAAGGCCTCCTATCCTCCCTCGACCTCTTTACTTCCAACTGCCATCGAGACATCAATCGCCTCAACCTCTCCACCCCTCTCACCCACTCCAACCTCTCCCCCACAGAACGTGCAGCCCTCCGCTCCAACCCCAACCTCACCAGAAAACCCGCGGACAAGGGAGGCACAGTTGTAGTAAGGCGCACCGACCTCTACATCACCGAGGCCAGACGCCAACTCTTTGACACCTCCTCCTACTGCCCGCTTGATCATGACCCCACCCCCGAGCACCAAACTATCATCTCCCAGACCATCCACAACCTCATCACTTCAGGTGACCTCCCACCCACAGCCTCCAACCTCATCGTTCCCCAACCCCGCACCGCCCGCTTCTATCTCCTTCCCAAAGTCCACAAACCTGACTGCCCTGGTTGACACATTGTCTCCACCTGCTCCTGCCTCACCAAACTCATCTCCACTTATCTCGACTCCATTTTTCCCCCTTGGTCCAGGAACTCCCCACCTACATCCGTGACACCACCCAAGTCCTGCACCTCCTCCAAAGCATCCGATTCCCTGGTCCCCAACACCTCATCTTTACCATGGACGTCCAGTCCCTGTACCCATGCATTCCCCATGCAGATGGCCTAAAGGCCCTCCGCTTCTTCCTGTCCCACAGGCCCGACCAGTTCCCCTCCACTGACACCCACATCCGCTTAGCTGAACTCGTCTTCACCCTTAACAACTTCTCCTTCAATTCCTCCCCCTTCCTACAGCCAAAGGGGGCGGCCATGGGTACCCGCATAGGCCCAAGCTATGCCTGCCTCTTTGTAGGAAATGTGGAACAATCCCTCTTCCAAAGCTACACTGGCCCTATCCGCCACCTCTTCCTCTGTTACATTGATGACCGTATCGGCGCCGCCTTGTGCTCCCACGAGGAGCTCGAACAGTTCATCCACTTCACTAACACCTTCCACTCCAACCTTAAGTTCACCTGGACCAGCTCTAACACCTCTCTCACCTTCCTGGACCTCTCTGTCTCCATCTCTGGCATCCACCTAGAAACCGATATCCATTTCAAGCCTACCGACTCCCACAGCTACCTAGAATACACCTCCTCTCACCCACCTTCCTGCAAAAAGGCCATCCCCTATTCCCAATTCCTTCGCATCCGCCACATCTGCTCCCGAGATGAGGCATTCCACTCCCGGACGTCCCAGAAGTCCTCGTTTGTCAAGGACTGCAACTTCCCCTCCACAGTAGTCAAAAATGCCCTTGACCGTGTCTCTCGCATTTCCCGCAACTCATCCTTCACACCCCATACCCGCAATAATGACCAAAACAGAACCCCCTCATCCTCACGTACCACCCCACCAACCTCCAAATCCAACGCATCATCCTCCGACACTTCCGCCATCTGCAATCTGACTCCAGTACCAAAGACATTTTTCCCTCCCCACCCTTATCTGCTTTCCGGAGGGACCAAATCTCTGTGACTACCTTGTCCGCTCCACACTCCCCATTAGCCCCACCACACCCGGCACTTTTCCCTGCAACCGCAGGAAGTGCTACACCTGCCCCTACACCTCCCCCCTCACCCCCATCCCAGGCCCTACAAAGAACTTCCACATCAAACAGATGTTCACCTGCACATCTGCTAATGTGGTATACTGTATCCGCTGTTCCCGTTGTGGCCTCCTCTACATCAGAGAAACCAAGCGGAGGCTTGGGGACCACTTTGTGGAACACCTACACTTGGTTCGCAACAAACAACTGCACCTCCCAGTCGCGAACAATTTCAACTCCCCCTCCCACTCCTTGGACGATATGTCCATCCTGGGCATCTTGTATTGCCACAATGATGCCACCCGAAAGCTGCAGGAACAGCATTTCATATTTTACTTGGGAACCCTGCAGCCCAACGGTATCAATGTGGACTTCACTAGCTTCAAAATCTCCCGACCCCCTACCGTATCCCAAAACCAGCCCAGCCCATCCCCGCCTTCCTAACCATTCCTCCCACCTTAAGCCTCACTCCCATCTCCTACCCACTAACCTCATCCCGCCTCCTTGACCTGTCTGTTCTCCCTGGACCGACCTATCCCCTCCCTAACTCCCCACCTACACTCACCTTTACTGGCTCCAACCCCACCTCTTTGACCTTTCTGTCTCCTCTCCACCTATTTTCTCCTTTATCCATCTTTTATCTGCCTCCCCCTCTCTCCCTATTTATTTCAGAATCCCCTTCCCCTCCCCCATTTCTGAAGAAGGGTCTTGACCCGAAACGTCAGCTTTCCTGCTCCTCTGATGCTGCTTGGCCTGCTGTGTTCATCCAGCTGTACACCTTGTTATCACTTAAAGAAAAGTTGGGTTTGTATTGGATTCAATTGTGTTGAATTCTGTTGTATCCCACATTTATTCTTTAAAAAATATACTGCTACCTTGTTTCCTTTATTTCTCCAAAAGCCCTCATGAACACATCCATTATGTTGCCTTTACTGTTCTCTTTTCATCTCTGGAGTTACACACTATTGATTCACACCACAGAATTATTATTGTACAGGCCTGTCCTACATGCACTTCAGTGGCACAGAAAGACCTTGGATTTTTCTCTGTGGAAGAGAGAAAGCCAAGGAGGGATTTTATAGAGCTTTTTGGGGAATTTGAAAAGAATCAATAGGAAGAAATGCTTCAGCTGGCAGGATGTTCAGTAATAAAAGGAACCACAGAATTCCTACAGTGTGGAAGCAAGCCATTCAGCCCATTGAGTTCACACCAACCCTCTGAAGAGCATCCCACCCAGCCTCAGCCTCTATCCTATGCATGTGACTCTGCATTTCCCATGGCTAATCCATCAAGCCCGCACATCCCTAGACACTATGGGATAATTTAGCTTGGCCAATCCACCTAATCTGCATATCTCTGGACTGTGGGAGGAAACCAGAGCATGCAGAGGCAACTCTTAACCAACAGTTGCCTGAGGCTGGAATTAACCCTGGGTCCCTGGGGGTGTGAGGCACCAGTGCTAACCACTGAGTCACCATGCCATCCCAAAGGAGGAGACAGATGCAAACTAACTAGCAAAATAACCAGGGAAGATGAGGGGAGGATTTTTGCCAATTTGCAACATGTGATCATTCTGGAATGCCCTGCCTGAAAAGATTGAGCCAGTAGGTTAGAAAGTATCTTTCGTAAGGGTACCGGCGATGTTGAAAAGGGGTATAAGGAATAAAAAAACTGAGATGGCACATCTATCCTTTCTTCGTTCAATCTACAGTCATTGAAAAGGTTTTACTAGTTACCTTATTGAAGTGGGTTGTAGCTCATTGCTCACGAGGAAGAGTATACTGAGTGACATTGTTGTTCCACATCTGCCCAACGTGGCAACGGCACTTTTGAGCCAGTGCATATCTTTGAGATGAGAAAACAAAGTTGATATAAGAACGTAGAATGAAATGTAGAGTTAGCAATACAGCAGAACAGTCAGTCACTTTTGGTACGTGATTTCCATTGAGCACTAAACACACCCGTCCAATTGCATCATACATTTCCTAAAAAGGAAATCACCATCAAAATAGCTGATTTTTAAAACATTTATCAATGCTCTCCCCAGTTGTTTTTATGCTATATGCAGTGGAAAAATTGATCATGGGTTTTGATGGAAGGAAGTCTTGCAGCCCAACACTAACCGTCTTCTGCTTTCTTTTGGACTTAGCAGAAGACTGTAACTCCAAGTCCAACAATCTCTTTCTCCTTGAGATTTCTTTTCGAAAGTGTATTCACTATTTATTGTTGTCACTTTAGCTCAGATTTGACCTGCTGTTAACTCTCTTCAATTATGTCAGTAAAGTGTTTGACAGTAGCAAGAAACTGAACTACCGAGTGTTGAGGTAGGTGCAGTGTGGGCTCAGAAACGTGGCACTGGACTGGATGCGCACAGAGTGCCAATGTATATCCCAAGCATATACCTGGTGCTGGCATTGCCTCCCAATAACCAGAGTTCACTTTGCCTCAGTACATTCATATAGCAGCCAGGTTTTGCATCAGCAAATTTTAGAGATTAGTGTCCAAGAGATCTCAGAAAAAAAAAAGTCATCTTGATTAAGATTTGTGGCTTTCCATTCAGGTAAGCCTCAACAGGAACATAAAGGAACAAGATTGGCATGCTGGGCCAACTCCACTCCAGAACTCCTGGAATCAACCAAATTAACTGAATGACAAAATCCTCTTGGTATCATGAATGCAGTTCTAATCATAAATTCACCCCTTGGCATGGAGAGATGATTGTTCGTGTTACAGAATCTTAGAGTCACGCAGCATGGAAACAGACCAGTCAGTCCAATTAGTCCATGCCAAAAAAGTTTCCCAAACTAAACTAGCCCCATTTGCCTACATTTGGCCCATATCCCTCTAAACCTTATCTATTCCTGCACCTGCCCAAATGCCTTTTAAATTTTGTATCTGCACCTGCATCTACCACTTCGTGTGTTAATATAGCACACAAACAACTCCCTCTGTCAAAAAGTTGCCCCTCAGATTCCTTTTAAATCTTTCTCCTCTCACCTTAAAAATGTGCCCCGTAGATTTGAACACCCCTACCCACCTTGGGAAAAGACCTTAACTATTCACCTAATCCATACCCTGTCGGGTGAGATTTTGCACCCTGCTTAACGGGACTAATTGCCAAAAAAGCTGAGATCTGAAACATTCCCAAGGGGCTGTGGTCCAGTTCCAAGGCTGTGGAAACAATTCTCAGTAAAATTAGACAAAGAAAGAGGACATTGTTTGCAAAGCAGCCATATTACCATGAAAAGATAAGAGACCCATTTCATTGACAGGATACAGTGCTGACTCTGCAACCCCATTCACAGGTGTCTCAGTGCCAGAGACCTTCTCTGATCTGCTACAAGAAGAGCGGTCAGACAGATTTTTCAAGAATTAATGAAACATTAATGATAATCTCCTCCTCATCGTGTAAAAGTGCTCGAGATGTTTAAGCATCAAAGACGATGAAGTAGCACAAGTCCCTTACAGGCCAGTCCTCGCCTGAAAGAACTGTATTATTCATGCCTTTTCTACTGTGACTTTAGTAAAAGCTTAACATGAAACGTAATTGGTTGCTTTCTATACTTGTCACAGTATACTTAGCTTGTCCTAATTAGCAACCAGGAGACATTCAGACTTGGGCAAAATATTCCCCTCCCTGTTGTGGTGTGAGTAATATCAAGAAAGGTAGGAAACGATGATGAGAATTTTTAAAAATCTGAATCTTAAAGTTAAGGAGAAGTTTTGCGATTTTCCCTTCAAGCGGAAATGGCAACTTCAGAATATCACCATTAAATGGCAGCCACCTCATTTTATGCATTGGCATTTTAACAAAGCCCAATCTGGCCTTATCCATCAGCCACGTCCAATTCTTTCCTTCCCTGAGAAACTAAATGACACAAGCTCCCAATGTAAATCTGAGCAGATACACAACAATAATCCTACATGCTCCATGCACACTATCCTCCTAGACTCTTCACCCTTGTAGGTTGGCATTGACAAATCACAAGCCTCCCCACATCAGCATGTCTGCTCTTGTCTGATCCACATGCCACTTCAGCCCTTCAACAGTTTACTATGGAGCGTAAGGTCACGTATGGCTTGCATGCTTGTCAAGCTGCTTCGTGTGCAGTGAAACACACATGGTTAAGGCTCTCCTCTTGCCTTTGCAGCACTCGTTCACTTTGTGCTCACTTTATTTTGAGGGTGCCAGCCTCTGTATACTTCACATTGCTTTCTTCGTCAGCAACCAGCAGCCGGGTACGGAGCGTGGCGGTAGTGCCCCGGTACGGACCGTGGTGGCAGTGTCTCGGTACGGACTGTGGTGGCAGTGCCCCAGTACAGAGCGTGACAGTAGTGCCCAGGTACGGAGCGAGGTGGCAGTGCCCCAGTACAGAGCATGACAGTAGTGCCCCGGTACGGAGCGTGGTGGCAGTGCCCTGGTACGGAGCGTGGCGGTAGTGCCCTGATACGGAGCATAGTGGCAGTGCCACGGTACCAAGCGTGGAGCTAGTGCCCCGGTACAGAGCATGGTGGCAGTGCCCCGGTATGGATCCCTTGGGGAAAGACGTTTTAAATTTTGCCTCTTGTCTCTCTGACCTATGATTATACTGCGTGTAGCTGTAATGTAATTTTTTTTCTTGGTTTTTCTATTCTGTAACAAAGGATTGCACCTAGGCACTGTGTACATAAGGTGGCCCCATGTGCTGGTGACATTGCTACACTGTCACTAATCTGTAACTGAAGGCGTTGTACCTAGGTGCCTATAATGGTGTTATAAGTGGCGACTTATAAACTCTTCACTGTATCATTTGAGTAAATATGACAACAAAGCTCATTCAATTCCATTAGGGCATGCACACTGACATGAGCACTGAATTATGGGTTTACAGCCTCTATGCTGCTTTGTTGCTTGGTGACTTAGTGCAGAGAAAGAGGTTGGCAGCCTGTTATTGTTGGCAGCACTGAACAGTTAAGGGACTAGACATGCCACTCTGCGGTTCTGTGCTGTATCAATGGGTACATCTGCAACATGTGCCAACTGTTTATGCAGCAAACTCCTGCATGTCATTTACCAAAAGGGTGATGTATGATAGTTGGAGAGGAGCAGCTCATTGTGGAGTGAAGATAGTCAGTCTGGGTATTCTGCCACATTCAAATGAGGCACTTGTCTGAGTCCAGTTCAGAGGTTTGGACATAGTCAGTCAGCATCAGGGCATCCACATCATTCCTGCCTGGGGTTACAGGCACAGATAGTCCTCCAAGTCAAGTGCAACCATTCCAGGGAATACAGGTAAGTCACTCAGGGAGTTGTGGAGACATCAATCCTGGGGCTGGGCCATGCTCAGTAAGGGTTGCCCTGTCAAGTCAGTCTTGGAGGTTTGTTCAATAATATTCAGGGAACGTATCAGGTGGCAGTCCATGGAGTCCTGGAGAAAATGGCCAACTGAAGACCGGGCATGGATGTCATTGGACTGGGCTGTTGAGGGAACTGTCACTGTTACAGGGGACAGTTGGAAAAAGCAGGGTGTGCCCACAAATAGAGTAGGAGGGAGTCATGGAGGGCTAGGGGCGGTGGAGGAAAAGTTCACACAGGTAATGGCCTCTACATATGGAGGGAGTAAAACCAAGAAGGACAAGGGGATTTCTAAGGTTGTGGGCTCTGGTGGAAAGGTGGGGGTATTAATATTTGTACAAAGGGGCTGAATAAGAATGAACAGAAGTTGAAAGGCCCTAGGGGCCACAGGGACAGCAACACAAAAGGGAACATGAAGGATTGGGGGGGGTGGGGGGGTGGGGAAGCTTCATGGGTCATACGTGGAGTCCAGTGTCAACCTCCTGCTTTCTCCCCATATGCTTGTGATATCATGTCCATCTGAACAACCATCCAATATGACCATTAAACCTGTCTCCAGGCAGTGCATTCCATACACTAACCACTTGTTGAGTGAAAAGATTTCTTCTCCCATCACATTTACAATGATAATTCGAGAAGCCATGTCCCACTGTTTGGTTATAATTGTACATTTGGCACAGGAAGGTTAGTGCTCTCCCTGAAACAGCGATCCTCTGGATAAGAACTGAAACCAATTCCATGTGCCCGTTTCCACTCTGCGGAAAAGAGCAGGGTTCAAGGAGAAAATCGAAGCTCAGCAAAACCTGAGGTTTCTCTTTAACATTTCTCCCATGTATTACGGGGATAAGCATTTCTTTACAGAATAGGTGAGCCCTTACCAACTGAAATACATGCCGCCAGTAGACAGAATGTCCCTGCCAGTATGTTGGAAATCAACAAGGGACTGCGCCGTCCAAAGCGATCGACCACCAGGATACCAAGAATGGCTGCTAGAAGTTCCACTGTACCCACGACTAAGAGATCTGTGTAACTGTCGCCTCCCTGGATTCCTAAACGCAAGATAAGCCCGAGGTACACCAAATTGTTTGTGAACCTGAAATAAAGAGATACAATAAATACAACAGCTTTTCTTCCTCTGAACCCCTGATACTGATTACATTCACTGCGCACGCTCACCGCTGAAATCAAAACTTAACCTTTTTAATCACTTTAAAGCTCCATTTAACAAGAAGGATTGGACAGAAATTAAATAGCTCCAATCCCGCACATCTCAAATGTCCTCATTCTTCAGGGACTGCAACTTCCCCCCCACAGTGGTCGAGAACGCCCTCGACCGTGTCTCCCGCATTTCCCGGAACACATCCCTCACGCCCCGTCCCCGCAACAATAACCAAAAAAGAATCCCCCTCGTCCTCACATACCATCCCACCAACCTCCGGATCCAACGCATCATCCTCCGACACTTCCGCCATCTGCAGTCAGACCCCACCACCAAAGACATCTTTCCCTCCCCACCCTTATCTGCCTTCCGGAGGGACCACTCCCTCCGCGACTCCCTTGTCCGCTCCACACTCCCCTCCAGCCTCACCACACCCGGCACTTTTCCTTGTAATCGCAGGAAGTGCTACACCTGCCCCCACACCACCTCCCTCACCCCAATCCCAGGCCCAAAGAAGACTTTCCACATCAGGCAGAGGTTCACCTGCACATCTGCCAATGTGGTATACTGCATCCGCTGTACCCGTTGTGGCTTCCTCTACATCGGGGAAACCAAGCGGAGGCTTGGGGACCGCTTTGC
>JAHRHZ010000275.1:9634305-9645738 GCA_024137785.1 Ginglymostoma cirratum
AGAGGAAAAACCGGTTAGGGAGGTGGAGATGAGCTGGGCTGGTTTTTCCTCTCACCCCAAGCCACACCCCCATCTCCTATCTACTAACATCATCCCGCCCCCTTGACCTGTCCGTCCTCCCTGGACTGACCTATCTCCTCCCTACCCCGCAACCTACACTCACCTTTACTGGCTCCATCCCCGCCTCTTCGACTTGTCTGCCTCCTCTCCACCTATCCTCTCCTCTATCCATCTTCTATCCGCCTCCCCCTCTCTCCCTATTTATTTCAGAACCCTCTTCCCCTCCCCCATTTCTGATGAAGGGTTTAGGCCCGAAACGTCGAGTTTTCCTGCTCCTACGATGCTGCTTGACCTGCTGTGTTCATCCAGCCCCATGCTTGTTATCTCAGCTTTTTGTCCTATGTTTTTTTATAGCTGCTCATGCTTAGAGGCTCATTCATACCGACTGCCAGTCCTCACGAACTACTGGGTCAATGGCATTTAGACCCAGTAACATTTTTAACCAAAATGTGACCGTGAGACTACAGGCTGTCATTTGGAACCATAGTCAATGGGCCCTTCAGCAATCACTGTGTCTGACCTCTCTCCTGATCACTGTTCTTCTTCCAGTCCCAGATGAATGCTAGGATTTGGTGGTTCACCCAATGAAATCCCTTCAGGTTTACCAATTATCCTTTCTTATTCATGTTTGGGATGTCGGCAAAGCATTTATTTCCTGTCCCTAATTGCCCTTTAGTAAGGGGTAAAGTCACTATATCTCTATTGGACCACAGGGCTACTCTCTCATTTGACAGAGAGAGAGACAACAGATGGTGGTTTAACCTGAGGGTTACCACACCTCGGGCGAGGTGGGAGTGAGGGAGAATGATTGAGAGGGAGAGTCTTTCAGTGGTAATCTCAGCCAGTGCAGGAGTTAAACCTGTGCTGTAGGCGTTACTCTGCATCACAAACCAGCCTTCCAGCCAACTGAGCAAATCAAGCCCCTGTTTGAAGGAGGTGATGAATCACCTTCTTGAATTCAACTGAGCATCTTGCTAGGCCATTCCACAGAGCAGTTAAAAGTTAATCATATTGCTTGGATCTGGAATTATATGGAGGCCAGACAAGAATGACGGAGGATCTAGAGTGTTGGTGCTAATCTAAAATTTTCTGGGTTAGCCGAAATGAAATGTGATGAGAGAAAAAAAGATAAAGTCTGCTGTGTTGAAATGTCAATGGTTAGATGATGACCTAATAATTAGAAAAATCTTAATGTTTCTGTGTCTTTCTGAAGTAATGTGTGTATGTTTAATTAGGTGGTGTAAACTCAGCTGTAATGGACTAAACTGTTACAGCAACTCTGAAAGGTTAGAGTCTTGTTTCAAAACTGGCTCAGTGAAGTAGATGACATCATGACTATTTATCAGCTAAACAGAGTGTGCTTAACCACAGAATTGTGCTGTATAAATATCATATGGTTGATTGGAAGACATACAGGAGGCAAAAAGCTAAGCCAGGGTCATAGGTCATGAAGACCAAGGGAGAAGCCTCTTTCCAGGGAAACAAGTAAATGTCTGGTCAAGCTGGTCCTGGAAAACAGGACACATTTGTGATTTAGGCCAGTGGTCAAATTGCTGGAGACTGGACAATTTCAGAGTTTGAACATTCAGCTTTGCTTGTTTGGAGAAAAGAGTATAAGAAAGGCTGCCTCAGGGTGATTGTATGCTAGTTCAGCACAGGCCATCTGATCAGTGACTGGAGGTCAAGACTGGTCACTTGTTTTGGTCTGATCTTCCACATAAACGGGTTCACTTACAATGACAAGCATTGTGTGGGTAAGCTGTAATGTATCGCTATTTTTGCAATATTTTGTGGTGTACTTTGCTTAAGTATATCCCATTGTTAGTTCTGCTTTGTGTTTTTGAAATTCAGAGTAAACCAGTTGGACCTGGGAAGGTGGGAATTGAAGTCTACAGGATTTACATATAGGCCAGACCAAATAGGAATGACAGATCTCCTTCCTAAAGGAGATTCTTCAGCCTGGTAGGGAATACGTAGGGCCTGCTGAAGCAACAGAGAAGCCATGACAGAACTGGTGAGGATGAGGCATGAGTTGTTGATTAGAGAAGCCTGGCTGTTTTTCAAAATGAAGGGATTTGCTGTTTCCTCCAAGACATCATATCTACACCATAATGGCCACGTTCTTTTGTGTTCTGTCACCTTGCACTGGGAATGCTGCTTATGTTTATAGTTTTGTGTCTCAGCCTTGCTGATGTGGAAGAGATCCTTCAACCTGGAAGGAGCTGGTGGCAAAAAAGTAAAATTCAAAACGGCAATCATGTTCAGTTCAGTTCACTGTGCTGCTTCCTTAATGGAAATGTATTGAAATTGTTCAGTCAGAGCCAGCATAATTCTCCAGATGTTCCTAGGGAAAGCATAGTACTCTATGGATTTCAGCAACAAAAGCCAAATTAGGCTTCTAAGTCTGTAAACCCTATGGAGTAGGTGTCTATAAGTAAGAAATGAAATTTATTCTGTAATACCTCTTTCTCATTTGTTCAATTAATCCTTTGCAATTTCTTCCTCCCCCATAAGATCAGAAGTGAGGTAAATCAAATTAGTGACATTTCTCCAGTCCAAAAACCAACTCTTCCCAACACTCACTGCGAACAGCAGAAGCTTCCAGAGAAACTCCACAAGGTCAAAAACAGCAAAAGTTGATTTTGGTACAAAGTTTCACAAAGCTTGATCTCAATGAGACTGGCCTGCTCAATATCACAGATTCCTCAGGGATGAGTGTGTACTCCTTACTGAGGGAATCTGACCAGCTCTGCTGAGGCCAGTCTGATGACGTAGGGGGCGATATTTTAAACATGGCACATGGAACTTGGATCCAGCCACTGGCTAATCCTGCCAGAGCGAATGAGCATCGGAAGCAGTCATTAACCTCTCACCCCCGTGGGGATATGGTAGCCATTCATTCCAGTTAAGAAGCCACTTGGAGTGCTGTCGGGATCTTATCAGCTACAGATGATCCTTAAACCATGGGCAAAGCCCAGCGACTCCCCAGTGACAGGCCACAGGCGTCAGCAGAGTCCCTCCACCCTCCCCAACCCACACCCCAGCATCACCTCCACCTCAGGACCACAGCTATAGTCACAGGTCATCCAGAGAAGAGGGTCACAATGATTGCTTAGCAACAGTTGGTTGGACAAGATGTATCTTCATTCCATAGAATCCCTACAGTGTGGAAACAGACCCTTTGGCCCAACAAGTCAACACCGACCCTCAGAGCATCCCACCCAGACCCGTCCCCCTATAACCCACCTAATCTACACATCCCTGAACACTACAGACAATTTAACATGGCCAATCCACCTAACCTGCTCATCTTTGGTTATCTTAAGTTATTTTAAAACGTTCCCACATCTTCAAAGAGTGCCTCCGTCTTGACGTCCTTCTTCATGGTGCAGTTGTACTCCATGCTACCATCTCCGCAGACCCTCACATTGGCCCAACCGCATTCATACCCTATCCACCATCTTGGATTGTGTTCTTTCGAGTTAATGTCTTCATCAGGAATGTGGCACAGGTGGGCACCTTTACAGTACCAATGGCAGTGGGACCCACGCTCAGTCCCTATCTCGGAAAATGCTTAGAAGCAGTGAGATTTTGCCCAATGTCTTTAATGCAGAGGCCAAGCACTCAAGTTAGACTTTGGGGTGGTGATCGGTAAAAGTATTCCAGAATATAAGGCCCATGCGCAATTCTGGCTGGGTGGACAGGAAACTGCAATTTTTCACCAGGCGAACCCTGGTTTATGAATCTTTGGGACAAGGTGATGTCGATAAAGCACATCATTTGATTTTGCTTTTACCTTAATACCTGATAATTGAGTGGTGAAAAGAGTTACACTGCAATAGACAGCACAGATATTATAGATTGTCACCTAACAGGTAATTGGCTTCCAATAACAGATGGTGCCAATTTGCATGATTTGCAGTTTTACCTGATTACAAATTGTAATCAAATTATCTTTACAAGTATTCCTGCTGAATTGTGACCGAGAAACATTTTCCCCTGCTCACATTGAACAATACTACTCCTTCTGCCCAATCTATTTAACTTCATCAGTGCTGCTTGACTTGCAGTCATGCCCAAAAACTTGTACATTGTGACAACTGTTGACTCTGAACCCCAACATCTACACACATACACTTCCAATAGGAGTTATTAAAGATCAAGACAGGATGATTTTCTACTGCCTAAAACAAAGGCCTATAGCATTCCTTCTACAATAATGAACTGGGCGCAAGTTGGGCCTCGAATCTTCCAGGTCAATATGGGTTTTTTTATTCAACAGTACTAATTTCACAGAATCCCTACAGTGTGGAAACAGACCATTCAGCCCAACAAGTCCACACTGCCCCTCTGAAGAGCATCCCACCCATACCCATTCCCCTACCTCTGCATTTCCCATGTCTAACCCACCTAACCTAAACATCCCTGGACACTATGGCAATTTAGCGTGGCCAATCTACCTACCCTGCACATCTTTGGACTGTGGGAGAAATCCGGAGCACCCGGAGGAAATCCACACAGACACTGGAGAATGTGCAAACGCCAACAGATGGTCGCCCGAAGGTGGAATCCAACCTGGGTCCCCGGCGCTGCGAGCCAGAAGTGCTAACCACTGAGCCACTGTGTTGCCCAAACTCAACATAATCCTTAATTACAAGGGTCATGCAAATAGTATACAAAGGTAGAGCACTATTGTACTTCAGACAGAAAAAGTGTCTTAATTTTTCAATAACACATTCGAACAATCCGCATGTAGTATATATAAATGACCTTACCAGGAGTACATTAAAATAAATGTTCGCTTTCTCATTTGTGGTGTTCTGAACAGATCAAGTAAGGAGGGATTCTTTATTTCTTCAGAGCTGTTCTCTCCTCTTACCATCTGAAAAACACCAGCAAAAGCCCCATGTCATTGGAAGGAAAAAGCACAGATCAAAGTGCTTTTGTGCAAATGAAGTAATTTTGAAGAGTAATACCTGTACGTCATTAGGGAAAATGGTAGATCATTTCTGCTCAACAAGCTCTTAAAAATAGTATCATAAGTGGGTCGTTATGAGTTTATAGATCTTGTAAAAGATTTTTCTTAAAATGGGTACTAAAAATGATTTAACTGTGACATCAACACAGACAGTCACAACTGGGCCACCACTTTCATCTTCCATAGTACCTGCCCTTCCTTTCGAAGGAGAACACCCATAATTGAACAGAAAGACCTAAGACAGATGGTGCGTTGTCTGCCATTTAGCTCCTCATCCAGTATAATCATACAACTCCTACAGTGTGGAAGCAGGCTACTTGGCCTATCAAGGCCACACTGACCCTCTGAAGAGCATCTCATTCAGACCGAATATAAGGAGAGGATCCTGACTGAGCGCCCTAAGCAGGACCTGGACTAGTAGCAGGGGGCACCTTTCAATTACAGTGCGGGAATTCCAGAGTGAAGGCTATTCCAATTGGCTGGACTGAGGCCTACTGACTACTATGACAAATGTCCTAGCACTGTGTTGGCACTAAACAGCGCAGCAAGACAGCAATGATGTAACCCGGCTGAAGGGGCAAGGCAAGGCAATGCGTTGTGAGCATTCAGGTTGGTTCAGAATGTGCGAGTACTATGGGTCCAAGCAAAGAGCCCAGAGCTGTATCCTGGTGCAGTCCATGAGCTTGGTGTGTATGCCTGAGCACACAGTGACCTTGCTGCAGCTTTACAGTGAGAGTGCACCCAGTGACATATGAGCGAATCAGAGACGTGCCATGAGGTTTCTTAGAGGCTGGCACATGTCGTTTGCCAATGTCCATGGGCATGAATGTGTGTACCTGGTGCCCTTGTAGTAAGCCCTGAAATGTTAGTGCCTGGGGTCCAATGTGGAGGTAGTTTGGAGCATGCAGAGAGCTGAATCTGCCAGGTACATGTTTTGATGTCCATGCCGAGTTTTCCTGACATCTAGTTTGTTTGGTGAGTTTGGTAGATTCATAACTGGAGTAATAATGAGGTGAGTTGGGCTGTCAATGAGGATCTTAACAAACGATAATCCCCAAAAACTAGCAGCTCACCACCGCCCTGTGAGAATCTCTCGTGAGGAATCTAAAAGATAGTTATGAGATGACCTTGACATTGAGGTATGAGTCACCAGATTCCTGCCCTGATTTTGCCATTCACCTGACTGCAGCTCATGTTGTTCAGACCATTGTAAGATTTTGCCCCAGGTCTCCACACCCAAACTGTGTGACATCAGTAGAATAGGTGTAACCCACGCAACATGAACATGTACCCATTCAGAACCAGTACCTTCTCCTCCCAAGCTTTTTTTTTGCCACAATGGTGTTTTTCCAGTTAGTCCTGGGTAAAATAGGTATTTTCCTGCCTTTCCTTCTACACAAATATTCAAATTCTCTGGCTGTAGCCCTTATAAATCTTTCTGCTAAAATTGCACTCATTTATTGAGCTCCAGTCCTTTCAAATCTCTTTTTTCCCCCACGATTTCTTCTTCTGCAAGACTCTTTTGCTAGATTTTTTTAAAAATGCCAATTTTCATCTTAAATAAACTCTAAGACATTCTCAGTCCTGCTGTCCCAGACTAAATTTCCTATCATCTTTTCACTGTTCCTTGTAGCTCTTCAGTTTTAATGATGGCAATGCTCATTGTGAGAATTGGGAGCTCTGCTTTATACTCCCTAGTCTTTTCTTTTTGATATTTGCATTATTTTTCATATAGATACTCCTTTTCTCCTTAAGGATCACTAATTTTATTTCCTGGAAACTTCCATTACAGAGCTCCTTTCAGAACCTCCTATGCTAAGACCTTTGTATTTTCTAAGTGTAGCTGGCATTTTTTTGCTTTTCTAGCCTATACGTTTATCGCAGGGATTCTTACGAGCTACTGAATGAAGTTTTGCCTCTGGAGTTCTAAGTTAGCATTTTTGCGGCTTCCAAGGTGACTGGTGTCTCTCGCTGACAGTGTCTTCACTAAGTCTCCTCTTAATCTGGTAAACTCATTTATTCAAAGCGTTTTCTATTCTTCAGGGCTTTCTCAATTTTTTCACCTTATAGTAGGGATCAGATTCATACTGCTACAGCCCTGTAGCATTTTCCCAGATGACCACTCCTTACCACCTCTATCAATATGTGGTACTGGGCAAGTGTTATGTGAGGTACTTCATGCTACTAATCCTCCTTTGTGCTTGACCTACCTCGTGATTAGTGGTAGAGGAGACACTACCATGGACTATCTATAAAAAAGGCACTGTTCTTGATAACAAGAAGGGGTATTGCTGGATATTAAAAAGTACAGCTATTTTTGATTGGCCATAATTTATAGGACTTTAGGGAGCTGGTCTGTCTGCTCCCTTCAAAAGCTACAGTCGAGCACCTTGTCTCCACTACAGACTGTGAATCAGCAGATTGGGTGGAGTCAATGTAGCATGAACATTAACTCCTTCAGAATCATTACCTTATAAAACTAATTCTGCAATGGTAAACCAAAACTCATTAACTATGGTTTCCCCGGAGGTGCAAGTTCCTCTTTTCTACCTTATCGAACTTGCAGAGTAGAGAGGCATTCAAGTTACAGCTCACACAATAGCTCAGCTAAAAGACAATGGATGGGACTGTGCCCAGCACATTTAAGACACTTGTGACATCAACGTTTTGGCTGGAACTACAGACAGCTTTTTCCTGGAGCTAAATGTATACCTGCTAAATGTACTAAATGAAGAGGTATGAAATAACCTCTTCAGGGTTTTGTCCCAACACTTCTAGTCTGGGACTAACATTCACTCTTCACTCTAAGGTAACTTAGTTCATTATATATCCTTCCCTTCTCAAGAGAACTGGTCTACACAGCCATCCCGTTCAAAAGTCTTTATAGGATTGCTTCAATCACAAAGTAAAACTACCAAAAGAACTCTGTGTAAACTATGGGTATTTCTCTAAAAGTCTTTAGCAAACCTTGAGGCCCCATAATTTACCTTGCTGAGTTGCAAAACAATCTAAAGTACACATGAGTCCCTGAGCTATATGCACAAACCCATTTCTGTAAAGCCATGCCTCAAAAACTGCTTTTGAAATAAATCACCATAGATGCAGAAGTGCTTCAATTTAATTGATAACTTCAGACACACAGAAAAACCCACATCTCTCACAAACCCAGAATCCAAGAACCAATCTTGGAGTAAATGGTATTAAAACATACAGATAGACTAAAAAAAAAGCAAAAACTGAACAGGTGTTGGGGAAGTAGGAGTGGTCAGATATTCACTAAGTATTAAACGGGTGCTTGAACGCTCTTATTTTGGTCCCATTACTGATCCTTTATAGGTGCAGAGTAGTAGTGACACCAATGTCACCTCAAAGTGTACTTAGGCCTAGACATGTCCATGACAAAACTGTTCAGGGTTTGCTTTTAAATGTTTTCAATATATATGATCCATACACAATGTTGTGTAATTTGTTCACTGGATACAAAAATATTTTCTTATTTATATGTCATTATGGACACGATTTGCCTGTTGCTTTATGATTAACTCTGACTCATCTTAAAACAGAAGTTAAAAGAAATGGAATCTTGTCCATTATTTTCTTCATTTGCAGTGGTGTTCAGTAAATTCAGTGACCTTTGTTAAAGGGTCCTCACAGGGATCATAACAATATTTTTAACCTTTTATACATTTTAAGCCCTGTATAGCATCAAGATTGGGACATTTGAAATTCAGAGCTGGTTATCAATATCCCAGCATAAAACACAATCTATTACCTCTTTGTAAGTCGATGGGAGACTCTTGCCATTCTGTTCTGCAATATCCTGGGCAATTTTCAATGCTTCTTTGATCCGCTTACGAGTCAACAACCATCGAGGAGATTCTGGGATTAAGCTAAAAGTGGAAATAGTCAATAATGTGCAGTCAGTTCCATCATACAGCAAGTGATTGCGGTGCAATATTATCAACGTGAACTTTCCCCGCAAGTTCAAATTACCAGCAGTAAAGCAGCAGCACAAAGTTTGGAATGGTAATGGCCATTTGGATTCCTTTCCAAGATCGAATTAAATAGGCCAAACCAGGAAGTACCATGATACCCGATGAGACAGCTGCTTGTGTTACAACTATAACAACTCTTCTGTATCTTGGTCCAACCAATTCTGCGGCTGAAAGAGAAAGCAAGTTCATTTGCTCTGTGGGTTACAATGGTAGCCACACAATAAAACACCAAATACACACGGTTATTTCATTTGACTATAACTGAGCTTTGAGCTGACAACAACAGACTAGAAGACTCTTGGGTAAGGCAGTGTATCTAGTAAGCGAGTGAAATATAGTTGGATTATTGTATCAACAGGAAGGATTAGTGAATGGAAGCAGGCTTATGTTATTAAGAGCCATGATTGCAAAATTATATTTTTAAAAGGCATTTGCTACACTCAAAACACATTCGGATGTAAGATTTACCAATGACAGCATTGATCAAGCATATCCCTCTTCCAAATAGGCCTTGTAGGATTCGAAAACTCACAAACACTGGGTACGTTGGTGCTACAGCAACGGCAATCCCAGAAACTCCTGTTCCAGCCAGACAGGCCAGCAAACAAAGCTTTCGTCCAAACCTGAAAATTGAAAGACTGCTTCACGTAGGCAATGAAGGAGTAAGTGGACAAGGCAATAATCAGGCTGTGGGTGTCACGTACCTATCTGCAGAATAGCCTGTGATCAGTGCTCCTAGGAAAAAGCCGATTTCAATACATGTTTGAGACATATCCACCTTCCAGGCATCTTCACACACAAGTTCATACTTTGGGAGATGATAATATGGGAAGAAAGGAGATAGTTTATTACCGAATCTCAAATGTTACAAATACATCTGATACATCTGGTTATGTCCTGATAACACCGGCTTGCTCCTGAACAGATTCCTGGAATTTCACCCTCTTATATCCTTCCTTTTCCGCAGTACTGTCAAACTCTCTTCCATTAATAAAGAAGAGGCTTCAACAGGGTGAACAGTGAAAATGAAGGATTTCCCCTGGGCACTGAAGGCTTAATAGTCAGATCTTCAAAGCAAATGAAGGGAAAGGTTGGGAGAATTTTCTTTACGCAGTGGACTGCTGGAATAGTGAAGAAACAATAGTAGTTTTTAATAATTTTTATAAAGTAAGAAAAAAGAAAGGAAATGAAGGATATATATTTGATGAAGGACACATTAAAAGGGATAGCACTTTCAGAGAACCAGTGCAGAAATCAAAGGCTTCCATCTCTACTGAAATTTGTTGCATTTTTACCACTTCAGTGTTGTTACTGCCATATTCATCAATTCCCTGCCTTCATCCTGTGCATCTAGAAGTATGTGATCTGTGCTACTTCCAGCATAACCATGAGAATAGCCACTACTCTGTGGAACTATTCTGGCTCCTCTCCCAAAGTACCTCAGCTCAAAGCAAGCCTGTATTTCCTATGAAACCAAATTTGACCTTAGGCATGAATTGAATAGGATTGTACACTATAGGATGACTAAAGAACCCATACGTCATAGTGTGTTGAGGAACCAGCTAGCTCAGTTTGTTTGACAGATTAGGTCAATACCAACATCATGCAGTTAGATTTCCACTCCAGATGAGACCTGCCTCCTTGGTTACCTTGAGTAAAAGAAAACTCACAAAGCTTTGCTGTGGTTTGGCAAATGACTGCAGAGGATCTGCCTTTGGACCAAGAGATGAAAATAATACGACACATCAGAAATAAGACATGCTACTCCTCTTGGGTTCACTGAGTCACTGCTCCAGTTTCGATATGGCAGGTCAGCAGTATTCCATGATATAAATGGAGATAGGAACAAGGATGAGCTTTTTTTTTTGTGTGAGATTGTGTGAATAGTATCTCCACTTTTCAGCGCAGAAGTTCGGCTTTGCCAGATCCCATTGCCGGGCAGAATGGGAAACTGTGTCCTTCAAGAAATTGTGAATGAAACTGACCTTTGTGGAATTGCCAGCAAACATCCTCAGTCCATCTGTGATGAGGGAAGCCATTCATGAAATTGTTAGAGTTGGTCGAACAGCATTGAATAATGGATGTGCCTCTTCGTCGAGATTGTTACAATGAATTGAAGAGGGAATGTCAGCCATAAAAGACAATCCCTTTTGGGCAAGTAAGCAACTGTTGCAGTTCCATATGCAGAACATTGGTGCCATAATTTAAATCTACAACTAGTTAATTCTTTTTCCGAAATTGATCAAAACAAAGCTAGTAATTTAGATGAGATAGTAGGAACAGCCAATGCTGGAGAATCGGAGATAACAAGGTGTGGAGCTGGATGAACACAGCAGGCCGAGCAGCATCATAGGAGCAGGAAAGCTTGACGTTTCGGGCCTACACCCTTCATCAGAAATT
>JAHRHZ010000275.1:9650738-9670075 GCA_024137785.1 Ginglymostoma cirratum
GATGTCCATTTCAAGCCCACTGACTCCCACAGCTACCTGGAATACACCTCCTCCCACCCACCTTCCTGCAAAAATGCCATCCCCTATTCCCAATTCCTTCGCCTCCGCCGCATCTACTCCCAGGATGAGCCATTCCACTCCCGTACGTCTCAGATGTCCTCATTCTTCAGGGACTGCAACTTCCCCCCCACAGTGGCCGAGAACGCCCTTGACCGTGTCTCCCGCATTTCCCGTAACACATCCCTCACGCCCCGTCCCCGCAATAATAACCAAAAAAGAATCCCCCTCGTCCTCATGTACCACCCCACCAATCTCCGGATCCAACGCATCATCCTCCGACACTTCCGCCATCTGCAGTCAGACCCCACCACCAAAGACATCTTTCCCTCCCCACCTTTATCTGCCTTCCGGAGGGACCACTCCCTCCGCGACTCCCTTGTCCGCTCCACACTCCCCTCCAGCCCCACCACACCCGGCACTTTTCCCTGCAACCGCAGGAAGTGCTACACCTGCCCCCACACCTCGTCCCTCACCCCAATCCCAGGCCCAAAGAAGACTTTCCACATCAGGCAGATGTTCACCTGCACATCTGCCAATGTGGTATACTGCATCCGCTGTACCCGTTGTGGCTTCCTCTGCATCGGGGAAACCAAGCGGAGGCTTGGGGACTGCTTTCCAAACACCTGCGCTCAGTTCGCAACAAACAACTGCACCTCCCAGTCGCGAACCATTTCAACTCCCCCTCCCATTCCTCAGACGACCTGTCCATCCTGGGCCTCCTGCAATGCCACAGTGATGCCACCCGTAGGCAGCAAGAACAACAAATCATATTCAGCCTGGGAACCCTGCAGCCCAATGGTATCAATGTGGATTTCACAAGTTTCAAAATCTCCCCTCCCCCAACCGCATCCCAAAACCAGCCCAGCTCATCCCCACCTCCCTAACCTGTTTTTCCTCTCACCTATCCCCTCCTCCCACCTCAAGCCACACCCCCATCTTCTATCTACTAACATCATCCCGCCCCCTTGACCTGTCCGTCCTCCCTGGACTGACCTATCTCCTCCCTACCCCCCCACCTATACTCACCTTTACTGGCTCCATCCCCGCCTCTTCGACTTGTCTGCCTCCTCTCCACCTATCCTCTCCTCTATCCATCCTCTGTCCGCCTCACCCTCTCTCCCTATTTATTTATTTCAGAACCTTCTCCCCTCCCCCATTTCTGATGAAGTGTCTAGGCCCGAAACGTCAAGTTTTCCTGCTCCTGTGATGCTGCTTGGCCTGCTGTGTTCATCCAGCCCCACGTCCTGTTATCTCGGATTCTCCAGCATCTGCAGTACCTTTTATCACTGCTGTTAGGGTGGTTCATCACACAGCAGGAGTGATGCCAATGCACAATCCCAAACTAAACTAGGCCCACTTGCCTGGGCTTAGCTTATACCCCTCCAAACATAAGTGTACCTGCATCCACCTCTACCTCTGGCAGTTCATTCAATACACAAGCCTCTCTCTGTCTAAAAATATAGCCCCTCATGTCTTTTAAAATCTTTCTCCTGTCACCTTAAAAATGTCAAAAATAGTCATAAATTCCCCCACCCTAGGGAAAAGACACCAGCCATTCACCTTATCTATTCACCTCATGATTTTATAAACCTCTATAAGGCCACCCCTCAACTTCCTACACTCCTGTGAAAAGAAGTTGCCTTGCCTGAAAACTCAAACCCTCCAGTCCCAGCAACATCCTGGTAAATCTCTTCTGAACCCTCTCCAGCTTAGAGAGTTGGGGGCTCGCTGAGGCATTGAGCAGTAAGAGTTTTGTCCCTTGTAGTTAGGTGCACCACTTCAAAAGAGATTGAATGCTTTCACAAGAGCAAGAAAGGTGAATGGCACAATCACCTCCACCCTCCAACTACACAGTGCTCCTCAGGGCAATACACATTACAGTAGGTTCTCCTACCCACATCAGAACCACCAACTCTTTCATCCTCATCCCAATGGCATCCCTCTTGGGAAAGAAAACCTTCACTCAAGGTCTCATTCCATTCTTTCCACATGTTCCACTTCTAATTTCCAAACTCTGTACTTTTTGTAAGACAGGGCACAATTCTCAGAAGAGGCAGGGAACTTGGGGGAGATAACAATAACTGCAGATGCTGGAGTCAATACAGTGTGGAGCTGGAGGAGCACAGCAGGAAAGTCAGGCAGCATCAGAGGGGCAGGAAAGTTGCCGTTTTGAGTGTACACCCTTCATCAGTATTGTAGAGGGGGAACAGAGCTCGGAAATAATTGGGGGAGTGGAGCTGGGGGAAGGTATGTGGGATGGTGATAGGTGGAGGCAGGTGGAGGTAGTGGAGATTAGTCAATGGGAAGGGTGGGTGAGAAAGATGGACAGATTGTGTCAGGTCAAGGAGGCGGAAATGATGGGGAGGGTTGGACATGGGATAAGGCTGGGAGTGGGGAGATTTTGAAGCTGGTGAATTCTACGTTGAGGCCATCAAGCTGTAAGCTCCTGAGGCGGAATATGAGGTGCTGTTCCTCCAGTTTACATGTGGCATCACTGTGACACTGGAGGAGGCCCACCAAGGAAGTGGGGGGGAGTTGGAAACTGGAAGGTGTTGTTGATTATAGTGTACGGAGCGTAGATGATCTGTGAATCGATCACCGAGTCTGCGCTTGGTCTCACCGATGTTGGGGAGAGCACATCGGGAACAACAGATACAGTAGACCATATGGGAAGGTATATAGGTGAGTCTCTGTCGGATTTGGAAAGATTGTTTAGGGCCTTGGATAGAGGTGAGAGGGGAGGTGTAAGGGCAGGTGGAGCACTTCCTGCGATTGCAGGGAAAGGTGCCGGGTGTACTGGGGTCAGTGGGGTGTGTGGAGCGGACGAGGGAGTTACAGAGTGTGTGATCCCTATGGAAGGCAGACGGGGGCCGGGGGTGAATATCTCTTTGGCGGTGGGGTCAGATTGCAGGTGGCAGAAGTAAATTCTTCTATACTGCACATTTCTACAATCTTTTTCTGTTTGAATAATATTCAGCTCCTCTTTTCTCCAACATTTTCCAACATTGTATTCCACTGCCAAGTTTTGCTCACTAACCTAAGCAGTCTATATCCCTCTGCAGACTCTTTGTGGCATCCTCTCTGTTTGCCTGCCCACCTATTTTTCTGTTATCCACAAACTTAGTGACAATACATTGACTTTCTTCATCAGTAATTTATTTATTGCAAATGATTGTGGCCCAGCACTGATCCCTGTGGCATTCCATTAGTTACAGATTGCCATCCTGAAAATGCCTTCTGACTCTTTGTCTTCTATTAGTCAGCCAACCCTCTCTCCATACTAATGTATTACTAACATCATGGGCTCTTGTCTTATTACATTTCCTTATGTGTGGTACCTTATCAAATGCTTTTAGAAATCTAAGTATATTTAATCTACTAATTCTCCTTTATCTATCCTGTTTGTTACCTCCTCAAAGAACTTCAATAAATTTGTCAAGCATGATTTCTCTTCTGTGAAGCCATGCTGACTCTGTTTGATTTTATTATGTATTCCTAACTATTCTGTCAGGGCAGGAAAAAAAAGTCAACCTATAACTTTGCTGTAGCCACAAGTGTGATACTAGATAGGTCTACCAGGCAGGGTAGGTTAAAAACTTTTTTGTCCCATAAGGAGATTAACCTCAATGTGTGCATAGTCGTGTAATTGCTTTAAGAGCTGTGCTTGTTAAAGATATATTTGTACCATAAGGAGATTAACCTCTAAGTGTGCATTATTGTGTTTTAGGAGGTTTAGGAGTTGAGCTTGTTAATGATCCAATAATTCAGTGTTAAGGAACACAACACAAGAATACGACAGATACATCGCTGGTGATTTTTCCTAAAACACAAAGCCGCAACCAAGATTCAAAGGACAGAAGTTACCTTTACATTGAGAACCTGGAGAAAATAATTACTGGACAAGTGCCACAGGTAAAGTGTGATTTCATTTGTAAGCTGACTGGTGATCCATGGGAGCAGCAAGTCAGCTTCGAATTAGACTTCAAAGCACAGGGCCTTTGAAATAAAGTGGGACATAATTTTTGAACAGAAAGAAAAATGCACATGACACAGAAAAACTTGAGCCACCAGCTGAAAACAGTACAGGAGAGGATTAGAAAAAAGCAAATGAAGATCATTGTCTGCATTGTCTACTAATCCAGCAAATACCCTCAACATCAATAACATCTGCAAAGCTCAGGGGCCCAGAGGAAGATGACGAGCAAATTCCCTAATGTGTATTGGAAGGTTACAGATGTCCTATCTGAATTTAGGTTTTTTAAACAAATGATGGAGTTTTATTTTTAGCTTTAGCCACTGCAGAATGGGCAAGCAAGCTGTGAAAATAAATATAACCATTGTTTCAGGTCGGTCTGAAGAGGATCAGAAAGATCCTGCTGAACTATGGGAGATGCTGGAGGATCACTCCCATATGAAAGTGAACTTTACAATTTATCATCTAGAGCTGATGACTTAGAGGCAACAACCAAAAGAACCAATTGCTTAGTTCAGTAGGAGCTGTGACTGGGATTGTGTTTGTGACTGTGACCAAGGCTGAGCAGGTAATGGAGCTAGTTATCGCTTTAACGCCCATCAAAAACCTTTTAGAGAAAAAGGAAGATTGTAAGATTAACATGTTGCTAAAATGTGAAACCATTTTAACTAGACGGTAACATCAGCAAGTATTGAGTGCATTTACCAAAATTGGCTAGTAGTCAGGGCTCAGAAGGCTAGCTGGGAGGGGGTGTCTCTCGCACAAACCATTGAGCTGACCTACATTTCACGACTTTTGCAACTCAACAGTTGCTAAAGGACAATGTGCTTATCAAGAAAAGAATTTTGGGGAGAACTAACAAGGCAAGGGAATACATTTTGAAGCATAGGATCCTAGGAAGTGCAGACGATCAGAGATATCTTGGTGTGCATGTTCATAAATCCTTTATGGCAGCAGCAGAGGTAGGTAGGGTGGTTAAGAGGGTATCTCAGATGCTTGCCTTTATTAGTCAAGGAACTGAGTACAAGATCAAGGAGGTTATGATGGAACTATGTATAATATTAGTTAGGACATAGATCGAGTACTGTGTGCAGGTCTGGTCACTGCACTTAAATAGTCATAGAATCATAAAATGATAGAATCGTGCAGTACAGATAAGGCCCTTTGTCCCATCAAGTCTGTACCACCAAAAATATACTGTTCCCTAAACTAGTCTTATTTTCCCATACCAGGCCCATAGCTTTAGACCGTATGATATAGGAGCCATTCAGCTATGAAAAGAGACTAGATAAGCTGGGATTGTTTTCTTTATGGCAGAGAAGGCTGAGGGCGGTCTGACTGATGGGCATAAACAGGATAGATAGGGAGAAACAGTTGGAAGCTTTCACCACAATTAATATTATTTAGCTGAAGAAAATCGGTAAACACATGCTCAAGACCAAATTCTTTAGGGGAGCCAATGCAAATATGCTAGCAGTCATTATTCAGAAGGATATGTAGCTAGATCTTTGGTAATCATTGATACAACTTACAACAGCAAACATAACTACATATAATGAATCATTCATCCTTACATTGGTACATTCACAATGAAATATAGCAATGGAGATTCTGCATAGAGATTTTACCTGGTAGACGTAAATGGACCAAGATATCAATTACAGCAGAAGTAGCAATGAATGCTGGCATCAAGTCTGTCCAGAAATTACAGCCAGTTTAAACAGGCAGATTGAGATCATAGAAAACTTCAAATATGATTCTACATTACACCTCAGGGAAGACCTGGAGAAGGAAGACTGAAGAGCAGCAAGTCTAGACAAACCAAAGGATCATCTCAGCAAATCCTTGGACAGGAATCTTTGAGCTACTTTCCTAGGTGTTCTTGGCTGGTTTGAGTAATAACTAGAAGAGAGTTGTGGTAGCTGAAGGTCAATCATCACAGCACCAAGACATGACCTCAAGAGGTCCTCCATTCAACCATCTTCATCAATGACAGTTCCCTCCATCAGAAGTTCAGAAGTGGGATATCTCCTGGACAAAATCCAGACTGGAGTTTATAAGTGGCAAATAATATCCATGCCACACAAGTGCCAGGCAATGAGCATCTCTAATAAGAGACAGTGTAACCGTTGCCCTTTGACACTCAATGGCATTGCAGTTACTGAATGCTCCACTATCAAAATCTTAGGGGTTACCATTGACCAAAAACTGAACTGGCCTAGCCATATAATTGCTGTAGCTACAAGAGCAAGTCAGAGGCTAGGGGAATGGCAGTGAGTAACTAACCTCCTGACTCCCCAAAGCGTGTCCATCATTTTCAAGGCACATGTCAGGAATGTGACAGATTACGCTTACTTGCTTGGATGAATGCAACTCCAGCAATACTCAAGATATTTGACACCATCTTGACAGAATCTATGCTTGATTGACACCCATCCACCACCTTCAACGTGCAGGCCCTTCACCATTGTGTGGACTATCTACAAGGTGCACTACAGTAACTCACCAATGGTCTCCTGCCAGCACCTTCCAAACCCACAACGTCTACCACCTGCAAGGGCAAATACAGCAAATGCACGGGACACCAACACTTGTGAGTTCTTTTCCAAGCCACTTGGTGTTCTTGCTTGAAACTATGTCACTGCTCCTCCTCTCTCGGATGCTTCTTGTTGTGTACTAATGAACCAGATATCTCAAGAGCTGTAACCGTTATAAGGAAATAAGTGTTTATACCTAAAGCTTTTCACCAGGAAATACCGTTACAGTTATATCAATGACATATGGACATAGAGTGAACAAGACACCTGGCACAGTGGCCGGGAATTAACAATGGCATTGAATAGATATTGAGGAGCTTGAGACCACCAGAGTCACCAACCACAGCACTATCCCTTGATTCAACATCACAACAAATTTACTCACGGTGCATAGAGACAAGTTTCTCCCAGTTATCATCTCCAAATTTCCAATTGTTAGACAGTTAAAGCACACTTCAAGTGTGTCCATGGCAGATACAATGAGCACCATCTCCAATATATTGGGTACACCTGAAGACATCATATCTGTCAATGGCCACAAGATGAAGATCGACCTTTAGGAACATGTGTGCCAAATCGAGTATAAATTGTAGGAGAAAGGAGATAGATGGTAACTTCAGGGAGGTGGTCACACTGCAGGTTCAATCAGGCTGATGGTTGATCACCAGGAGAGGTAGGCAAGTAGTGCAAGAGTCTACTGTGACTATCCCCCTCTCAAACAAGTAAACCATCTTGGATACTTTTGAGGGGGGAGGTATAGTCTCTCAGGGGAGTCTCTTTGACATCACAACTGGCTCCACTGTAAAGCAGGGTAAGGCCATGTCCAAGCAAGCAATTGTGATATTAGTCAGGGGAACAGACAGGCATTCCTGTGGCTGTGAATGAAACTCAAGGATGGCATGTTGCCTCCCTGGTGCCAGGGTAAAAGTTGTCTTCGAGCGGTTGCAACAAATTCTCAAAGGGCAGTATGAGCAGGCAAGGGTTGTTGTACACATTGGTACTAACGACTTTGGTAGGAAAAGGGCTGAGGTCCTGCACAGTGATTGCAGGGAGTTAGGCAGGACTTTGAAAAGAATGATCTCAAGGGCAGTAATCTCTGGACTACTCCCAGTGCCACATGCTACTGAGAGTAGGCATAGGAGGATAGGGGAGATAAATGCATGGTTGAGGAGCTGGTACAGGAGGGCAGGGATTCAGATTTTTGGACATAAGGATCTCTTCTGGGGCAGTGATGACCTGTACTAGAGGGACAGGTTGCACCTGAACTTGAGGGGGACTAACAACCTGTCAGGGAGATTTGCTAGAACCACTTGGAAGGGTTTAAACTAGTCTGACAGGAGGGTGGGACCCTAAACAGTAGTGAGACAAGAAAGAAGGTTGAGGCTGGTACAGATGTTAAAGAGAGCCAGTTGCATAGATAAGGCAGGCAAGAGCAGGAAATGAGGGAAGACTGATGAATTAAACTGCATTTATGTCAATGCAAGGGGCCTGACAGATCAGGGCGTGGTTGAGAACATGGGACTGGGATATCATAGCCATTACAGAAACATGGCTGAGAGAGAGAGACAGACAGGACTGGCAGCAGCCCAATGTTCCAAGGTGCAGATGCTATAGAAAGGATAGAAGGGAGGCAAGAGAGGACGGGAGTGATGTGTTTGATTAACGAAAATGTCATGTCAGTACTCACTGAAGTTAGACTCACCAGAAGTGGGGATCGCTGATGTTTGCACAATACTCAGCACCATTCACAACTCCTCAGATACTGAAGCAGCCCATGTTCAATTGCTGCAAGACTTGGGCTTATCTATGCTGGAGCTTATAAGAGGCAAATAACATTTGTACCACACAAGTACCAGGTAATGACCATCCCCAGTAAGAGGCAACCTAACCATTATCCCTCAACATTCAATGGCATTGTCGTTACTGAATCCCCTACTCTCAAAATCCTGGAGGTTAACATTGATCAGAAACTGAACTGGACTAAACGTACACAGAAGAAGTTCGGAGGCTAGGCTAGGAGGGTGATAGAGCAGAATGAGAGAGGCTATTGAGGCAGTTGGATTGGTTTTTGAGAAGAACCTTCAAGGCCAGATTAGCAGAAGTGAAGAACTGTGATCCCTTGTGACGTTTAATGAGATCTCATAATCCCCGTATCATTAATGTCTATGAGGAATTGTGAAGATATCAATGCGTACTGTATTGATCATTTTACTATATATTGTGCACTAAGAGGTGCTTAGTCACAGTCTATTTACATGTTAATTCTGAGTGTTAGAAATAAGTTGTAAATACCTTGTTGGTTACATTACTGTTCTAATATTCAAAACAATGGAAGTTTTAGCCTTCATTTTCTCACAAGGTCTCCTGTCTCCTTTTAAAACCAGAGATTACTGGCCTAGCCAGAACGTAAGTCAGGATCATAACAAATGCAACGAGACAGGATTTTCATACTGTAATGCTACTCCCAGGATCCGCACTTCTGAATATGCGCTTACTATGACCAGCAGATGTCATGTTTGGAAGGCAAACTCAGCCAACCCTGTGCAGCTATGATCCATCCAAGTTTTCAGAAATTCAGAAATTCTCGAAAGAATGAGGGAGAATGAAGATGGTACAGACTGATGTGCAGGGCCAGAAATGCATTAACTATTTCTAGGGCTGATTCTACCCAAAATATACAAGTGAGTATGGATCCTATGCACCACCGTGTTCCCGAGCCAAGATTTCTATCTCAAGTCTGCTGCAATGTTCCAGCAAGCCTCAGCACAAGCTCGAAGAACAACGTCGCATTCTCCACCTGGGGACACTGCAGTTTTTGGGATTCAACATCGAGTTACGTTACTTTCGAGCCTGATTCCATCCTTCCATGTTTTTTATCCACCCCCCACATCCAGTGACAAGGGATAACAAGGTGTAGAGCTGGAAGAACACAGCAGGCGAAGCAGCATCAGAGGAGCAGGAAAGCTGACATTTCGGGCTTAAGGAGGGCTTAGGCCTGAAGCTTCAGCTTTCCTGCTCCTCTGATGCTGCTTGGCCTGCTGTGTTCATCCAGCTCTACACCTTGTTATTCTCAGATTCTCCAGCATCTGCAGTTCCTACTATCTCCAGTGACAAGGTTGCTTTTAGCACAGTCACCCATTTTCACATACTGCTAGACCCATTATCACATTATATGTGTTGCATTTAGCACAGCTCACGCATTTTCTCCTACTCTTAGATCTTACTCAGCATTTCTTCTGTCCTGGCCTGCCATCCATAATCTCCATGTTAACCCACACCTCCCCCACCAACTCTGGGCTTCATCTCCACCTATCAGTTCACCCCTTACCAACTTCACCTTCAGCTTAAATGCCACCTTTTCCATGCTGTTAACAGTTCTGATGAACAGTCACCAGACTCGAAAAATTAAGTCGGCTTTCTTTCCACAGATGCTGCCAGACCCATTGAGATTCGCCAGCAATTTCTGTTTATGTCTCAGATCTTCAGCAACCGCAGTTCTTTGTTTTATTATCTGAGCAGGGATAAGTTTTTTTTAGCAATAGCAAGTAGACATAATTACCAGCCAACCATAAAATCCTGCCTGAAGAGCCAGAGAAATGGAATAAGTTATGACACAGAAGACAGGCCTTTGGCCCACCGTGTCTGTGCCAGCTGAAACAGAGAGCTCCAACAAAATCCCACCCTCTAGTTTTTGCTCCATAATCCAAAAGGTTGCAGTACCCTGAGTACATATTTGTGTGTTTCTCAACTCTTGTAGAAAGTGGAGGTGAAATCTTGCAGATGTGACGGTGGATCCTTGGAAAGAGTCAGAGGCTAAGAAATTCAGAGCTGTGGAGAGCCAGTGCTCACAAACCCACCTGAGCCACTTGGAAAGAGGCCTTGATCCAGGAGGCTGTCAAATGTCAGCAATTACCAGCTATAAGAAAGCAGATGCTGCTGTGGCACTGGTGCTTTGTGGTATTGATCCCATTGATAAACCCTCCTGTACAACTGGTTGTGCAGGGAGCAACTCCCTGAGGCAATGTGTGCTGCTCGTTTTGGTGAAACTGGTCCTGTTGCTCCTCATCAGAAGCCCAACGTAAGGCTGCACAGACTGTTCCAATGCTGCAGCCAAAACTAACCACAGGGAACGCCAGATCGAGGTCAGTAAACTTGCAGAAAATTGGAAATCACTTCTGAAGCACCAGAACCTCAGTCTCTGAACAAGCGTTGCCTGCATGTGCCTTTCACATTGTCAGGCTTTTAGTTTCACTCCAGGAGTTACAATTAGCCAAAACAGAGCTGGGATCAAATGTGGTTTTAAAGCAATTTATGAAGAAGTAACAGCTTAGATACAATACCTCAGCCAAATAGACAGAGAATGCATATAATGTGTAACAATTAATAAAAACTCCAACTCCAACTTGAAACCTAACCCTAACCCTAACCATAATCTTAAACCTAACTCTAACCCTAACCCCAAGTCAAACCCTAATCTTATCCCTCACCCTAACCCTAACTCTAATTCTAACCCTAACTCTAACCCAGGTCAGGCAAGGCTGTGGGTATGAACATCTTTGTCTCCTTTCCCCTTCTTTTCTCGGTGCTTCGAGTGTTGTCGAATTCTTGGCTTGTACACAACAGGTTGCGCACACTTGTTTCCTAAATTTTCATTTTTAACCATCCTGGGTCCTTTCTTCTCCATCTCAACTGTGTCAACATTAACTCCGTAGAGTTCCCTCTTTCAAAACTGGAATAGCTGAAAGTTTATAGCAGGGTTCCTGGATGGGTATAATGCCTCACTCAGGCCTTTTGCTGAACCCAACGACTCAGTCTGTGTGTGACCTCAGAGTTCTCTTGAATGAAAGGCTAGTTCAAAGGAGCCTTATTACAAAAAAAGCAGGATTTAAAAGAATGTGGATTGAGAAGACACTGACATCATCAAACACTTGTTTTTAATTCATAAAACCTTCTGTTGTACAAAGATCAGCCATTGAGGTCCATTCTTATGTCATGTAAATGTAAATCCACCCATCAGAAATCCACAAATATCCCAATCACGCAGTGCACGGAGTGAGGCAGTCCTTATCTGCACAAGACTGTATACAGACACAGCAAATTACTAAACCACTTCCATTAACCTTACATGAGACATGGTAGTGAAGAAGGCATTTGGTATGCTTGCCTTTATTGGCTAGTGCATTGAGTAAAGGAGTTGGGAGATCAGCTGTACAGGACATTGTTTACGCCACTTTTGGAAAATTGTTTTCAATTCTGGTCTCCCAGCTATAGGAAAGATGTTGTGAAACTTGGAAGGGTTAAGAAAAGATTTACAAGGATGTTGCCAGGGCTGTTGAGTTTAAGCTATAGGGAAAGGCTGAATAGGCTGGGGTTATTTTCCCTGGAGTGTCAGAGACTTAGGGGTGACCTTATAGAAATTTATAAAATCATGCGGGACACGGATAGGGAGAATAGTCAAGGTCTTTTCCCCAGGGTAGGGGAGTCTAAAACTAGAGGGCATAGGTTTAAGGTGAGAGGGGAAAGATTTAAAAGGGACCTGAGGGGCAGCTTTTTCACGCAGAGGGTTGTGCGTGTATGGAATGATCTGCCAGAAGAAGTGGTGGAGGCCGGTACAATTACATTTGGAAGGCATCTGGAATTGTATGCAACTAAGAAAGGTTTAGAGGGACATGAGCCAAATGCTGGCAAATGGGACTCAATTAATTTAGGATATCTGGTCAGCATGAACAAGTTGGACCAAAGGGTCTGTTTCCGTGCCGTATATTTCTATGTGAGGATTCTATATACAGTGAACAGAATCAAAACCTTTAAGCTCCGATGTTTGTGATTACAATAAAATTGAAGTGAGTGATTTTTTTAAAAAAGGACTTGATGCTGCATGTCTTGAATGTTGTGAACACATTATTACATATCATTGACTGTTAAATAATATCAATAGTACTTTTTAACATATTAATCTAATTAGGGAGTTACAATCTTCTCTGAAGCAGGTTACTTGTCGTTACTTGTTTCTGCCGAAGGATGTACAGTCACCAGCTCATAGGTTGTCTTTGGGGCTGTTTTCTTCTCTCTGGAGACACAAAGAAATATTTTCACAGAATCACAAACCTGTTACAGTACAGGAAGAAGCAATTTGTCCCATCGGGGCTGCATAGGTTCTCTGAATGCTTCGGCTTGCTGCCAAACTCCTGCTATTCCCTCACAACACGGCACTTGTTTCTTTTTAGGTGGTCATCTAATGCCCTCCTGAATGCCTTGCTTTAGCCTGCCTCCATTATAATTCCCGGTTATACATTCTAGATCCTAATTACTCCATGTTTTAAAGCCCACTCTTCTTTATCTGTATCTTTAAATTGTGGACTGAAACGACAAAAGAACTGTTTTAAAACCAAAGATTACTGCAACTTTTGAAAGCAAGTAACCTGACTCTCATTGCAAGCATTGTTTACATGGCCACTTGTCCAAGTGGTGTTTGAGGCCCTGTTTGTAGTTGAGCTAAGCTAAATGTTTCTGTGTAAGTGGAACTTTGACTGGCAATGTGAAGCTGATTGGTCTGTGGACTAGTGACCAGTTATTGATGACAAAGGCCTTCTGCCCGCCAACAAGTATGTACTTTGTTCTCAGTTAGGGGCTTGGGCCTGTGAAGAAAGTAGAGAAGAGCCTTCAGGACTCCACCAGCTGAAAAGCTCTGTCTGCTCTCTGTCATAAAAGCTACCTTAAGTCTGAAGAAAATCAGGTTATTTTTACTTCAGCAGTTGCTGTAAACCATGACTTTTATTTAATAAATCAGTGACCTTTCATAAGTTTGAACCCACTCCAGGCCCCCTAAAAACCAATGAAAACATCTGGAAAACAATGACTGAGGTACAGCATTCTGACCAGAATGAGAATCAGCTCAGTAGATCCTGTGAACAAAAACCACTGAACCAATCTTTCCCTTTGTCCATTACTCACATATTTCCTGTCTTATCGGTGTCAGTGTGTGTAGAAGGGCGTTTATAAGGGGATTAGTAATTTAATTAGCAGAGTTATATTCTGACAGTTCATTCTGTAGTTGCAGCTAAAGCCTAATTGTTATCTCTACTCTCCCAATGTGTTCACATCCTTCCTGAAGTGTGGACTATACACAATAGTCCAGCTGAGGCCTAACCAGTTGACTGTGTATTTTATGGCCCAGTTAATGAAGCCTAGAATACTATACATTTTACTAGGTTCTGTCTGTACTTATTATTAAAATTTGCTGGGCTCTTCACTCAATAAAAACTCCAACAATGACTGCCCAGCTCCAAGGCTAGCCTCACACACAGTTCCCAATTTACATACCGTCCAATGGTTTCTGCTTCTTCAATGGTCTCTGGTAAGGTAACCCCCATGGTTTCAGGTAGAAACAAAACTAGTGCACCAGCAACCAAAGCTATCACTCCTGCAAATCAAAAGGCACATTGTATTGAATATTGATAGTGTTTGTTCAGTTTACTCATGCAAAAAGCAGATTGTGACTTTCAAATGCATTGGCTGCAAATTCGTCACTCTTATGGTGGCTCAGTGGTTAGCACTGCTGCCTCACAGCGCCAGGGACCCAGGTTTAAATCCACCCTCAGGTGACTGCCTATGTGGAGTTTGCACATTCTACCCGTGTTTGCATGGGCTTCCTTCGGGTGCTTCAGTTTCCTCCCTCAGTCCAAAGAGCAGGTTAGGTGGATTGGCCATACTACATTGCCACAGTGTTCATGGATGTGTAGGTTAGGTGGATTAGCTATGGAATATGCAGGATTACAAGAATAATATATGGGGCTGGGATGCTCTTCAGAGGGTTGGTTTGGACTTGATGGGCTGAATGGCCTGCTTCCACACTGTAGGGATTCTATGATTAGGTTATTTTGCGCCAAAAGTGCCTTTGGACTAGAGATTGGCACCCACAATGAAAATGCAGGTTATTTTGTTGAGAACATTAGAATATGTGTAATCATTGTCCATTTTAAATATATAGAATGCAATCTCATTGGAGTAATAACTCACTCAGAGATAGTAAGAACCGCAGATGCTGGAGTCTGAGATAACACAGTGTAGAGCTGGAGGAACACAGCAGACCAGGCAACATCAGAGGAGCAGGAAAACTGATGTTTTGGGTCGGGACTCTTCTTCAGAAAATTTTTCTACAGAAGGGTCCTGACCCAAAACCAGCTCCACCAGTACAGTTACAGCACTGGCATCTAACTGACAATGCAGAACATTACCCAGGGATGTAAAATGAAAACCGAAAGAACTGCGGATGCTGTAAATCAGGAACAAAAACAAAGTTGCTGGAAAAGCTCAGCAGGTCTGGCAACATCTGTGAAGGAAAAAACAGAGTTATCGTTTCGGGTCCGGTGACTCTTCTTCAGAACTGATAGTGGCTTGGGAATCATCAGTTTATATGCAGAAAATAGGGAAGTGGGTGGGGTAGGGAGTAAACGATAGGATCGAGCCCAAAGAGACAGAAAGACAGTTGGACAGACAAAGGAGTTGCTAACGATCAGGCTGGGAGGGTGAATAGTTGTTAATGGGGACTGTTAGTGACTAACAACAGGGGGTGTGTAGTGGCAGGCTCTGTGGTAACAAGGCCTGGTGTGTGGGGTGGGGGACTGGGACATGGGAGGGTTTAGGCCCTAAAATTATTGAACTCAATATTGAGTCCGGAGGGCTGTAGGGTCCCCAAGTGGAAAATGAAGCATTGTTCCTCCAGCTTGCGTTGGGCTTCACTGGGACATCTCAGCAAGTCAGAGACGGAGATTTTGGCCAGGGAACAGGGTGGTGTGTTAAAATGGCAAGTAACAGGTAGTTCAGCGTCTTTTTTGCGAGCAGAACGTAGATATTCTGCGAAGTGGTCGCCCAGTCTACGCTTCATTTCCCCAATGTAGAGGAGACCACATTGTGAGCATCGAATGCAGTAGACCAGATTCTGGGAAGTGTTGCTTCACCTGGAAGGTATGTTTGGGCCCGTGGATAGTGGGGAGGGAGGAGGTAAATGGGCAGGTGTTGCACCTTCGCCGGTTACAGGGGAAGGTGCCGTAGGGCTGTGGGGAGGTGTTGGGTGTGAAGCAAGTGTGGACTAGGGTGTCCCGGAGGGAACGGTCCCTGCGGAAGGCGGACAAGGAAGGGGAGGGGAATATGTGTCTGGTGGTGGCATCTCGCTGGAGGTGGCGGAAATGGTGTCTGATGATCTTCTGGATGTGGATGCTGGTGGGACGGTAGGTGAGGATAAGGGGAACCCTATCGCTGTTGCAGGAGGGAAGAGAAGGGGTGAGGGCGGAAGTGTGGGAGATGGGTCAGACCTGGTTGAGGGCCCTGTCGACAACGGAGGTGGGGAATCCTCGGTTGAGGAAGAAGGTGGAAATTTCAGAGGTTTCCTTGTCCAAGTTGGCCTCATCTGAACATATGTGATAGAGACAGAGGAACTGACAGAATGGTCGAGCTTGTTCTCACCCTCAACAACTTCTCTTTCAACTCCTCTCATTTTCTTCAGGTAAGGGGTTGCCATGAGTACCCACATGTTCCCTAGTTATATCTGTCTCTTCATGGGGTAGGTGGAACATTCCTTGCTCCAGTCCTATTCCAGCCCCTCCCACAACTCTTTCTCCGATACATTGATGCTGCTTCCCTCTCTCGTCTGGAATTGGAAAACTTCATCAATTTTGCCTCCAATTTCCACCCAGCCTTCATGTTAAACTGGTCTATCTCTGATTCCTCTCTTCCCTTCCTCAACATTTCTATTTCCATTTCTGGGGATAGACTGGCCACTAATATCCATTACTAACCCACTGACTCCCACAGCTACCTGGACTATACATCCTCACACCCCACTTCCTGTAAAGACTCCATCCTATTTTCTCAGTTCCTCTGCCTCTGTTGCATATGTTCCCAGCCAGCAACATCAACATCCCATGAAAAATGCAAAAAGGCTCTCCATCTCTCCCACAATCCTCTGGCCTACACTCTTCCTGAAAATTTCTCCTAATTTGTTCATTGACTTTGGGCATTGAATCCCTAGAGTGTGGAAACAGGCCCTTCAGCCCAACAAGTCCACACCGACCCTCAGAGCACCCCACCCACACCCATCCCCTAATCTACACATCCCTGAACACTATGGACAATTTAGCATGGCCGATCCACCTAACCTGCACATCTTTGGACTGTGGGAGGAAATTCACACAGACGCGGGGAGAATGTGCAAACTCCAAAAAGACAGTCACCCAAGGGTGGAATTGAACCCGGGTCCCTGGCGCTGTGAGGCCACCATGCCACCCCAATTCCCTGCATTCCCTGCATTCCTTTCACCCAACCTCTCACGGACTGGATTAAACTCTGCCTCAGGTGATAGAAGCCTGTAAGATTGCAGATGTTTTCTCTGTGTAAGAAGTGATGTTCTTAACCTAACAAAACAAGCCAACAGTCTGCACCAACCCTCTGAACAGCATCCCATCCCATGACCCTGCATGGAGTTTTTGACCATTGCTAACCCACCAAACCTGCACTTCACTGGACACCACAGGGCAATTTTTAGCATGGCCAATCCACCTAGCCTGAGCAACTTTGGACTGTGGGAGGAAACCCGAGCACCTGGAGGAAACCCACGTAGAAATGGAGAGAGTGTGCAAACTTCACACATCTTTGGGCCTAGCAAAGAAGCATGGGAAAAGTGATCACATAGAGCTCATATAAGATACTGCAGGGAAGAAAAAGAAAAATCTAGACTAACTCTTTAAATTAAATTTTCAAAGGGTTGGAAGTTCAAATTAGTAATAGATGATGTTTAAGTCTATTATGACAAAGCCATTCTTTCCGCTGAATAAAATGGACTGAGGGAGAATAGAAGCTCAACAACTCTGTATTTCTGAAGGATGCAATGGTTTTGGTAGTGGGAGGGCTGCTGTTAAGTTTTTGAATTCATGAGTTAAGATGAATTGATGGATTTATCTCTAATTTCCTTGTGGCCTTGTTACTCTAATCAAAGAAAACATACTTATTGTATCCAACAGTGCTGCATGAGGGAATGTTTTGCTCCACCAAGTATGTAGGGTTGACTCATTACAAAAACAGTTGAACTCACCAAAAACCACGAGGGGCATTTCTATCCAGATCGCTGCCAACCTATACAGAAGGAATGGTGCTACAATTCCCCCAAAGTCAGACAGTACTGAGCACACTGAAACTGCAAAGTTCCTGTTGAAGAAAATTGAGATTTTATACACCCAGATAAACCCGTCATTTGATTTAATTAACTCTAATTTCGAAATCAGAAGCTATGTACATTTATAACAGATTTTCCATGCAAACATCATTTAGTTTAGACAATATTATTAGATAATATTTGATGATCTGTGTTTGTGTGTCTGTATCAGTGATGGCCGAGAATTAAAAAAGTTGAGTTAGGTCTTAAACAATACTTCTAATTTAGAAAGAGAATTTAAAGAAAAATACCTGCTATCAATAGTCTCAGTTTTAAAAAGGATTAAAAAGGATTACTAAAAAGGATTCCTTGCTCTTGATTAATATTTTGGCAAAACTATTTAATCTTGCTTGGAGGTCTTAAATTTTGAAAGATTGTAGAATAAGGAATTCACTTGAAGTCTTATGAACATATCTGGAATGGTTTATTTTGAAAAGGTCATTGAAAATTCACTGTCAATATTAGAGTTTTTTTTTAACAAGGGCTTCCTCAAAATCACATACAGCCATAGAGTCAAAAGAGTCGTACAGCATGGAAACAGACCCTCCAGCTCAACCAGTCCATGCCGAACGTAATCCCAAATGAAACTAGTCCCACCCACCTGCTCCTGGCCCATATCCTTCCAAAACTTTCCTATTCATGTATTTATCCAAATGTCTTTTAAATGTTGGAATTGTACCCACATCTACTACTTCCTCTGTAAGTTCATTCCAAGTGTGAACCACTCTCTGTGTAAAAAAATTGCCCACATATCTTTTTTAAATCTTTCTATTCTGATCTTAAAAATGTGTCCCCAGCCTTGAAATCCCACATCTTAGAGAAAAGACAACTACTATTAACTCTATCTATACCCTTCATTATTTTATAAACTTCTATAAGGTCGCCTCTCAACTTCCTATCCTCCAGTGAACAAAGTGTCAGCCTATCCAGCCTTTCTTTATAACTCAAGCCTTCCTCACCCAGCAACATCCTGGTAAATCTCCTCTGAACCTTCTCCAGCTTAATAATATCCTTCTAGTAACTGAGCCACTAGAACTGGGCACAGTATTCCAGAAGAGGCCTCACCAATGTCCTGTACATGAGTAGTGATCATGTTTTGAAAAGTGGCTGGGGTTGGAGAGGTTCTCATTTAAAGTTGGCTCTGTTGGAGAAAAGCCTGCTAAGAACAAGCTGAGTTGGAGGAAAACTTTCAAAGAGCAAGCTAGCCAGCTGAATGCGCCCAGTAATGGAAATAACATTCTCTACAATCATTCAGGGTGAAACTTGTTGGCCCTTTTGAAAGAGTGATTGAAAGAATATCTTAAATTTGTATCTTCTGACTAAACTGCGTCAGCTAGACTGCAGAGACGATGATGCATGGTTTGTAATTTGACCACATGTGCCAGAACATCAGAGGAACAAACTCTAGAACATCTGTACCTTATCATTTTGCCCTCTGGAATAGCCCCTCAGCAAAGTTGTGTTTATTTTCAGAAAGCCAATCTCTGCAGAGAAATCTACTTTCTTTTCCTGAAGTGTGTGTGTGTGTGTGTACGTGTGTGTGTACGTGTGTGTGTAC
>JAHRHZ010000275.1:9670642-9681116 GCA_024137785.1 Ginglymostoma cirratum
TGATTAGCTATAATGATGAATGTCAGGCTCTTAAACGTTCACGACTCACAACCACTGTCTCCTCTGCACACTCACCTTCTGCCCTCTCCATATCTCCCTGATTATTCTTGCCCCCTTGCCCCCATGAACCCTCCATAGCCACTTATTCAGAATCTATAACCCCATCAGATCACAGGAAATGTCTTTGAAATGGGCATGAGAAAGGTATTGAACTTCGAACAGTCAATTGCTTCATACTGCGGAGCAAACAAAGATTCCAACTCATTGTTTCTTCGTTCCACTGGTGCCAAATATATAAGTCCATTTACGAAAAAGTTTATCCTAAAATATCAGAGATAACAAGGTGTAGAGCTGGACGAATACAGCAGGCCAAGCAGCATCAGAGGAGCAGGACAGCTGATGTTTCAGGTCTGGACCCATCTTCAGAAAGACCGGAAACGTCAGCTTTCCCGCTCCTCTGATGCTGCCTGGCTTGCTGCGTTCATCCAGCTCTACACCTTGTTATCTCAGATTCTCCAGCATTGGCAGCTCCTACTGTCTCCTAAAATATCAGACTGTTTACAGTAGACTACCATTGCTCAACACTCTAAAATAGAAAGATTGTTGCGAGCTCAATTCCTGGTTTCAAATCAGTGTTTCAAATGTGTCATTACACAGTACATTCAGTACAAATGAAAGCTAGAGACCCAGCCTTTCTCCTTTAACTCCATTCTTCACAAAATGAAAAGCCATCAGAGATGCCAAGAGACAATACCAAAATAAACTAGAGTCCCAGACTAACCACATGAACACACAGTGACTGTGGCAAGTCTTACACGATATAACGGGCTACAAAACGAAGTCGAGTAGAATCGCTGACAATGATGCATGCCTCCCCGATGAGCACAATGCGTTCCATGCTCACTTTTAACAGAAGGACAGTGAAATGATGCCACCTGCCCCGACAGCCCTGTGTGCACCCATACCCACTGTCACCGCTTCAGATACCAGATCAGCCTTGTTGGAGGGTAAACTCGGGGAAAGCAGCTGAACCCGGGTGCAGTCCTCGGCTGTGCACTCAGATCCTGCGTGGACCAGCTGGCGGGAGTATTTGTGGACATGTTTAACTTCTCCTTAGTATAATGCAAGATTCCCAGCTGTTTCAAGAGGACCACCATCATCCTGGAGCCAAAGAAAAATCAGGCAATGTGCCTTAATGACTGCTGCCCAGTGGCTCTGAAATCCATTGTTATGGAGTGCTTTGAGAGGTTAGTAATGGCACACATTAGCTCCAGCCTCCCAGATTGCCTTGTTCCACTACAATTCGCCTATTGTCACAGTAGGTCCACGTCAGATGCCATGTCCCTGGCCCTACACCTATCCCTGGAACATCCAGTTAACAAGGATATCTATGTTAGACTCCTACTTAGTGACTTTAGCTCCACCTTCAACACCATAATTCCAACAAATCTCATCTCCAAACTCTGAGACTTAGAACACGGCTCCCCCCTCTGCAACTGGATCCTCAACTTCCTGATCTGCAGACTGTAATCAATTAGGATAGACAATGACACCTCCTTCACACTAATCCTTAACACAGGCGCCCTGCAAGGCTACATACTTATTGTCGCTTACTATACTCCTAATACAGCCACGACCGTGTGGCCAAATTCAGCTCGATTCATTCACCCTCGGTCCTCCCTCCTTAACCTCTGTCACTGCAGATAGTTTTCTCCTTTCTTCTGGTGTCCCAGCCACCCTGTAACCGTGTCCTCATTCCTGATTTCCCTCAATTTTCTGCGTGAACCCAAACCTGTCCGGCTCCTAAGTCCTACCATGAGCTTTGCCACCCGTTCACCTGTCCCTCACCCTCACCGACACGCCTCATGGCCCCACTGTGTTGTCCACTCTTAATATGCAACTTCCACCTTTCTCTGGCCCCTTTCCCCCATCACTATGATTCTCCCTTCCATTCTCCAGAATCCTTCTGGCACCCCTAACAAAAGCCCGTTTTATGTTGAACTTCCTGCCGAACCTTCCCACCTTATATTTGTCATTTTTCTACTGAGCCCCTTTTGTGTTGTGGCCTTTTTGTTTTGAGTCATATTAGTTTTGAGCCCTTTCTTATCAGGTTTTCTGGAAAAGGTAATGGAGTTGTCCCTTTTGGGCAGGCTGGGTGAACCAGACAGTCTGTATCCATTACACTGTGAAGCAGACCACAATAATAAGGCCCTGGGAGGCAGGTTATTCTGAAGACATGTCATGAGGTAGACAGTCTGCAGCCCTGCCACTGTATCAGTTTAAGCAAAAAAATGCTTTGTTTATGAAGGACCCACGTTACTGCTTCCTCACCAGAGCTTCCTGAATGAAGTTCACGTGGCCAGGTACATACCTCACGTATAGTTATGGGGAGGTTTGTGAATACACGTTTTACTCCGTTTTGCGTAACAAGATTGAATCCATGAATATAACTCATCCAGGATGGGTGTTAATGAGCATTTGTGACATGAAGTGAACACTGAAGATGTTCCTATTCTTATGTTTGTGAATGCAACTGACCTGAAACATCCAACAAAGTTAAAGCCAAACAATCTTGAGAAGCTGAGTTTTGGACACCACCCAATAAAACTTCCCCCAACTTGTCTTTCTAAACAGAGATAGTAGGAACTGCCGATGCTGGAGGATCTGAGATAACAAAGTGTAGAGCTGGATGGACACAGCATGCCAAGCAGCATCATAGGAGCAGGAAGGCTAACGTTTCAGGTCTGGACCCTTCTTCAGAAATGGGGGAGGGGAAGCAGATACTGAAATAAATAGGGGGGAGGCGGATGGAAGATGGATAAAGGAGCAGATAGGTGGAGAGGAGATGGACAATTCAAGGAGGCAGGGATGGAGCCACTAAAGGTGAGTGTAGGTGGGGATTTAGGATGGGAATTGGTCAGTCAAGCCATCCTTGACTGACCAAACCCCATCCTAACTCACCACCTACACTCACCTTTACTGGCTCCATCCATGTCTCCTTGACCTGTCCGTCTCCTCTCCACCTACCTGCTCCTTTATCCATCTTCCATCCGCCTCCCCCCCCACGCTATTTATTTTAGTACCCCCTTCCCCTCCCCCATTTCTGAAGAAGGGTCCAGACCCGAAACATCAGCTTTCCTGCTCCTCTGATGCTGCTTGGCCTGCTGTATTCATCCAGCTCTACACCTTGTCTTCCTAAACGATAGGTCTGGAAGATTCTGTTAATTGGAAGGGAATCCCAGAACGGGGTCTATTCACCATATTCAAAGGGCTACCCAAGGTGATCTGATTTGGTCAAAATCCAAGCCTAAGTTTCGTTTTAGCTTCCTCTGCTCTAGGTCTTGGTCCCAATCATTGCCTGGACTCATTAGTTTGAAGTCTTATGTCCTGGGCAACAAAAGAAGTGAGTTTTGAAAGACCTAAATTTCTTTAATGATCATTTACAAATCCTTTTCAATTCTTTCTGATGGAAGTAAATAATCTTTGAGATTTGTGATTCTGATCATTTACATACTGCTAATGCAGGCACTGGTGAAAATTGAGCGAAAGTCTAATTATCAGGGAACCTTTGAGCAGCCTTTAAAAAGCTGCTGTTTCAGACATAAAGGGAAAACAATTAAAAGGCACAAAACCTATTTTGGAACCAGATTAACTCAGCTATCTTGATATCTTATTCTCTTGTTTATTTTTCCTTTCCCATAATGGGTTGCCAGAACTAATGCTGAAATCAAACATCATATGTCAACATTTAAATTTGGTGGATTTGGGAACAGAGCAACAATTGAGTTTAGCAATACTGCTGTTCTGTGGGAATAAGTGCTGATATATGCTGGGACTAAACAACTTGCTTCCTTACTGTCTTTAATGTTATTCTATGAAATTGACGATAACTCTTGAGGATACATTCACCACTGCATTGAAATAGAAAGTATTCTGATGGCAGATCTACACCATTAGGGGGCCTTACTTACAACCTTAGTTCAGTGCTGTATCGCTCACTGGCTGCAGTGCCTTCTCAACATTGCCCCTTGCCTGAGGCAATGTGACCCTCAGGTTAAACCACCACCACTCATCTCCCTCTAAAAACAGAGCAGCTCTATGGTCCTCTGGAACTATGACGATTTTATCTTTTACACCTGGCTATGGAGCTTATATAGGCAGCACGTGTTTGTCACACCACCGTTCAGTTTCTGAATAAAATAAAAAATTGAATAATCTTATTTTGAACTTTTTTATGTTTGTATGGAACCCAGGAGTAATGATATTAACATTTACAACAACATTATCCTCAAATAATTACTTGTTGGAGCAGAATTTAAACATTGCTAAAGAAAGCTACAGTGTTGAAGCTTTAGTCTTGAACCCATCAGGAATGAGTTGCAAGAATCTAAACTTAGGAAGGGAACAACAATTTATACAGCGTGAGAAGCAGTTGTTGAGTGGTTGGACCATGTTGGCGTGGAGGTGCAGCATAAACAATGAATTTTCAATCTTCATTAGCTGATTAAACACACACCAGGCAGAGATCACCTTGTAAATATAAAATGTCACCCATGCAATACCATAATGGGCTTTGCTTGACTGTATTTAACCAGCTGTACAGGTGTTTACAGCTGGTGATTAGTAGATAAACTGGGGAAAAAAAGAAGTCACAGTGGTTTTGATGCTGGGAAGGTTGCTCAGTTGTGTGTGATAGCACTTCTGGGTTAAAAAAAAGGTCAATTATTCAAACAGATGCATTATAGAATCCCTACAGAATGGAAGCAGGCTATTTGGCCCATTGAGTCAAAACCGACCCTCCAAAGAGCACCCACCCAGTGCCTGTAAACCTGCATTCCCCAAGGCTAATCCACCCAGCCTGCACATCTTTGGGCTGTGGGAGGAAACTGGAACATCCAAAGGAAACCTATGCAGACATGGGGAGAACATGCAAACTCTACACAGAAGTCACCCAGGACTGGAATCAAACGCAGATCCCTGGCACTGAGAGGCAGCAGTGCTAACCACTAAGCTACCATGCCGCCTCGAGGAGAAATATTTCCTCACAGAGGTTGTGAGTTTTGGAATTTCCTTTCTCAGAGAGCCGAAGGGTCTAATCATGCTCCTAATTCATGCATGTCTTACTTGTTTACTCACTTTTCATATACGGAGAAGATGGTGAAGAGGTGGAGGAAATTGGGCAAAGATTTCTAGAGTCAGAGTTCAATGAGGGCTGAAGTCTTGGCAACCAATGAAGTAAGAGAGGGAATATATATATCTCATAAGCTTGACTCAGAGCAACAGAGGAGGTATAAAGGTCACTATTACAGAATCACTGTCTCAGGGAAAAAGATGAAAATGTTCTCAAAGAAAGAAAAGCCTTCATGACCTTAAACATTCAATATTTTTCAGCAAACATTTTGAGATGCTCGATTGCATTGGTGAAGATTAGGCACAGATTTGTACATCCAGCCTCAATGAACATAGAACATAGAACATAGAACATTACAGCGCAGTACAGGCCCTTCGGCCCTCGATGTTGCACCGACCTGTGAAACCAATCTGAAGCCCATCTAACCTACACTATTCCATTATCATCCATATGTTTATCCAACAACCATTTAAATGCCCTTAAAGTTGGTGAGTCTACAACTGCTGCAGGCAAGGCATTCCATGCCCTGACTACTCTCTGAGTAAAGAACCTACCTCTAATATCTGTCCTATATCTATCACCCCTCAATTTAAAGCTATGTCCCCTCATGCTAGCCATCACCATCCGAGGAAAAACGCTCTCACAGTCCACCCTATCCAATCCTCTGATCATCTTGTATGTCTCTATTAAGTCACCTCTTAACCTTCTTCTCTCTAACGAAAATAACCTCAAGTCCCTCAGCCTTTCCTCATAAGACCTTCCCTCCATACCAGGCAACATCCTGGTAAATCTCCTCTGCACCCTTTCCAATGCTTCCACATCCTTCCTATAATGCGGTGACCAGAACTGTACGCAATACCCCAAGTACGGCAGCACCAGAGTTTTGTACAGCTGCAACATGACCTCATGGCTCCGAAACTCAATCCCTCTACCAATAAAACCTAACACACCGTACGCTTTCTTAACAACGCTATCAACCTGGGTGGCAACTTTCAGGGACCTATGCACATGGACACCGAGATCTCTCTGCTCGTCCATACTACCAAGAATCTTACCCTTAGCCCAGTACTCTGTAGTCCTGTTACTCCTTCCAAAGTGAATCACCTCACACTTCTCCACATTAAACTCCATTTGCCACCTCTCAGCCCAGCTCTGCAGCTTATCTATGTCCCTCTGTAACCTGCAACATCCTTCCGCACTATCCACAACTCCACCAACTTTAGTGTCATCCGCAAATTTACTAACCCATCTTTCTACACCCTCATCCAGGTCATTTATAAAAATGACAAACAGCAGCGGCCCCAAAACAGATCCTTGCGGTACACCACTAGTAACTGAACTCCAGGATGAACATTTCCCATCAACCACCACCCTCTGTCTTCTTACAGCTAGGCAATTTCTGATCCACCAATAACCCAATGTTGAACAACATCGTTACGTCAGTTTTATTGATGGCCTCTTGGTCTACATTGAGAGGTTGGTGGCCCCACAAACCCTCCACCAGGATATCCTCAGAAAGATTCACCAAGGATTTCTTGGTGGGGTTTCAGGTGTCACGTCAGGGTAAAGCAATCCATCTTGTGGTAGCAGGTTACCCATCAGGTATCTCATGGTCCCTTGAGGAAATCCAGATATGACCTCCGCAAAGCCATCAGGAATGCCAAGAGGCAGTACCGGATCAAGTTGGAGGCCCAAACCTACCAAACAATTTCCCACAGCCTATGACAAGGCCTAAACAACATAACAGGAGACAATATGAAGCAGTGCAAGATAACAGGAAAAGACACATCCGTCCTTGACATGCTCAATGCTTTATGTGCTCGGTTTGAGCAGAATGCCAGTAGTGTGGTCACACCTGCACCTACAGCGCTGGACATACCTGTTCCCTCCATCACCACTTCAAACGTCAGATCGGTGTTCCTGGGAAAGTCAACCCAAGGAAAGCGACAGACCAGATGACATCCCTGGCTCAGCACTCAGATCCTGTGCAGACCAACTGGCAGAGGTATTCACCAATATCTTCAACCTCTCCCCTTACATGCAGAAGTCCCCACCTGCTTCAAGAAGACCACCATCATCTGAGTACCTAACAAAGCATATGCAATGTACCTTAATGACTCTGACCTCAATAATCACGAAGTGCTTTGAGAGACTGGTCATGGCCCACATCAACTCCAGTCTCCCAGCCTGTCTTGATCCCCTACAATTTGCCTATCGATGAAACAGGTCCACAGCGGACGTCATATCCCTCGCCTTGTGTTCATCCCTGGAACATCTGGACATCAAAGACATTTACATCAGACTGCTGCTCATTGACTATAGCTCGGCCTTCAACACCATTATCCCCTCCAGACTGATCTCCAAACCTCTGTGACCTTGGTCTTGGCTCCGCCCTCTGCAATTGGATCCTCAGCTTTCTGACCCATAGGCTGCAATCAGTGAGGATAGGTAACTGCACCTCCTCCACAATAAAACTCAACACTGCAGCCCTACAAGGGTGCGTCCTCAGTCCCCTACTGTACTCTCTGTACACCTATAACTGTTGCCAAATTCCGAACAAACACCATCTACAAGTTTGCTGATGACACCACCATAGTGGGACGGATATCTAACAATGACAAGTCAAACTACAGAAAGGAGATGGAGGGCTTGATGATGTGGTGTAATGATAACTACATCTTTTCAATGTCGGCTTAACTAAGGAACTGATCATTGCCTACAGAAAGAAGTGAGGAGAACACGTTCTCATCTACATCACAGAACTGAGGTTGACAGGGTGAAGAGCATCAAGTTCCTCAGAGTGACAATAACCGATGACCTGTCCTACACGTAGTTGCAACGGTCAAGAAGCCACAACAATGTCTCTTCTTCCTCAGGTGGCTCAGGAAATTTGTCATGTCCATAAGGTCCCTCAACAACTTCCTCAAAACATAATGGCCTGGTATGGCAACTGCTCTGCCCAAGACCATACAAAACTACAGAAGGTGGTGTGCACAGCTTAGACCATCACGGAAGCAAATCTTCCATCCATGGACTCCATTTACACGGCCTGCTGCCACGGAAAAGTAGCCAAAATCATCAAAGACCCATTGTACTCCGGTTATGATCTCCTACAACCTCTTCCGTCAGGCAGAAGATACAGAAGCCTGAACACACGCACAAGCAGGTTCAGAAACAGTTTCTTCCCGGCCATTATCATACTGATGAATGGGCTCTCTAATCTCAAATTATGCAGATCTTGCTAATGTTGATCTTGCCTAGTGCATGCCCTATCCAATGTGAAGTGTATGCCTCTGTCTAAGTCTTTTTGGTCTGTACATCCTTTGTTTACTATGATTTGCCTATACCACTCGTAAACAAAGATTTTTGTTGTATTTCAGTACACATGATGATAAATAAGTAAATGCTAAATTAGGACATGATGCCACATTTGCCATTCACAATCATGTACCCTGTAAGAACCTTTTCTATGTTCCCTCTTTCCAGCCAGGCTGGAAAAACTTAATATTGACCTCTTGGAATACCACACAATAGTTTATCTCATACTTGTGGATTATTATTCATATTGGTTGAAATCCAGAATTTTAATTGACTTATCTCAGAAACCATAATAACCTCTCTGAAATAGATTCTATCCATAAATGCAATCCCAGGCAATGTTGTCCTTGATACTGGACCATAGTTTGCCAGTGAATGTTTCCAATCTTTTGCAGCCACATATCATAGAATCCCTACAGTGTGGAAGCAGGCCATTCAGCCCATTAAGTCCACAACAACCCTCCAAAGAGTGTCCCACCCAGACCCCTGTAACCATGCATTTCCCATGGCTAATCCACCTAGCTTGCACATCCCCGGACATCTTGGGCAATTTAACACATCCATTTCACCTATCTTGCACATCTTTGCACTGCGGGAAGCAACCAGAGCGTCCAGAGGAAACTCACGGAGAGAACATGCAAAATCCACACAGTTGCCCAGGGCTGGAATCAAACCCAGGTCTCTGGTGCTGTCAGTGAGCAGTGCAAGCCACTGTCCACAGTGCCACCCGATATGGACACGTCAACATGACAAATTCACCGACAAACCCTCAAGCCAATGACAAAGATGCACAACAGGTATGTACTGTATAAAAACCTTTTGAGAAAGAATGAAGATTTTTAATTAGCTTTACTCACCAATTGCTCTACACCATTAGAGAATGGCTTGAGCTATGGTCGTTTTTGATGGGCCATAACTTGAAAACCCAAATTCCCTTCCTTTCTCAACACCAACACCAAGCATCATTACTCAAGACGATGAACAAACGCAATGGAACGAAGAACACAATTGAGCAAGTCCAAGACTACATCTACCCAGACAAAACAGGCCTCATGATTCACCCACATTGGGAAAGTGAGAGAAGGTGAGGCTCAGAACATGATTGTAAGGTTGAAACAGATAAAGACCATATTTTATCTGAAAAGAAAACGTCTTCATCCAAAGAAAACAAAATGCCTTGATTTCACTGAAAAAGAATCCATTAGCTGGATGGGCTACATGCCTGATCATCCAGAGGAAACTATAACAGTGCAGCCACTATTGAAAGAGAACTAAGAGTAAAGATTCTTAGATAATTGGAAAGAACAAACCAACCCTGACATCTAAAGGAAAGCATTTCACTTCATGGGGTTGGTGAAGAACAGAGACTGCACGGAGAGGTGTATGAGGATGACTAAATATTGGAAATTGGCTGTGGGATCAAGACTTGAGTGAGAGAAGGCAGATTCGGAGTAAAGTGCTAACTGGAACAATACTCTAATAATAACTACAGACAATATAAATAATCACCTATATCATGCTGGTGTCAAATCACATGGGACAGAGATCTGATGGAAGAATCTAGCAGACCTCTGCTCTACCATACTTCTCTATATAACTATAAGCAATAAATGTTAGCAGTTTGCACTCAGCTTCTGTTTGTGCCTGATACGTCTCAAGTTTCTAAAGGTTCTACAACCTTCTCTTATGGCCAGTGACAACCCATGTGCTGGAAAAAGCACACATGTTCATTTTGTACAATATTCCTTTCAGAAGACCAACGAGGGCTGGGAGTATAACAACACAGGTTAATTAGATTCCGAATTATGACAAATTGGAGTTCAAAAACTGCTCATGCAACCTGGTTTTACTTTCTGGAACGGTCAGGATGAAAGGCCAAATAGAAAGCTAACTGCAGTAAAGTATTAGAGATAAAAGGTACTGCAGATGCTGGAGAATCTGAGATAACAAGCATGGGGCTGGATGAACACAGCAGGTCAAGCAGCATCATAGGAGCAGGAAAACTTGACGTTTCGGGCCTAAACC
>JAHRHZ010000275.1:12695093-12739412 GCA_024137785.1 Ginglymostoma cirratum
ATGTTGGAGCCAATAACATAGGGATGATGAGGATGAGTTCCTGCAGTGGGAATTTAAGGAATGACACAGAGAGAGAATGTTACAAAAGCAGGACTTCAAAGGTTGCAATTTTTGAATTATTCCAGCAATATGCATTAATAACAATGGAAATTGACTTGTATAGTTTACACAACGTCGCTAGAAACATGGTGCAAGAGGGAGAACTTCAAATTCCTGGGCCAATTCTGTGACTATGAGGACATGTTGAAGATAGATGTAGTTTCTGGTCATTCATATCCTTGTGGAATGGTTAACTGGTGAAGCGGGGAAGGATTCATACTGGGCTGGACATGAATATACAGTCGTATGAAAAAGCAAAGGAGAAGCAAGGTACAGAGTAGTCTGGAACAGACCAAGTTAGAAATAATACAAAATGAATTAGGATCAGTCAAAATGTGAAGAAATCCTGGTTAACGCTGGACTGTTTGGATGTAAAGAATCTCGGTGATCTGCAGGTAGAAAGAGCCACATGAGACTGAGATGTAGTGGAAATAATTGAGACCTGGCTCAAAAACTGTGAGCAAGGATGTTCAGTCATTCTGAATGTAAGGTATTCGGGAAAGATAAGGAAAGGGACAAAAGGGGAAACATTTGATTAAGTAAAGTATTACAGAACATGTTACGGCATAAATCTTTGTTTAGATTGGGGAGTTTAACAAAACAGACAATGAAGATGGGATCCTAGAATCATAAGTGAAGCCAAGTACAAAATGTCAGACAATATTTTTCGACAACAATGGTTTGGCTTCAGATGCAATGCTCATCAGAGGTTTCGGTGGAGGTGGCGACTCTGCACCCAGTTGAAGTGCCATAGACTCAGCTGCCTTTGCATGGCTGAGTGACATCCCAATCTGACCTTACAGCTATCTCAGAGCTCGTCACAGCTAAGAGAGCTGCCAGTCACTCTCCAATCCCAACTGTGCCACCTAGAGATCCCTCTGTTCTCTTATGTTCTTTACCCAACTTATTTCCCCCATTGTCTTCAACACATTCACAATTCTGTGTTCTCACTATTGCCTCCTCTCCGAACTGATCTCCTGAAACTCTCAACATTACCCTGATCACTTCTGTATTCTCACCACTACATGTGATTGGTTCTGTAAAAGCACCCCCTTGTGGCCATTTGTGTATGTACATGAGCAAATTGGAATAAACCAGGTCAGTTGGATATTTCAACTCCATGTCATAGTCATAGAGTCATACAACACAGAAACAGATCCTTTGGTCTAACCAGTCCATGCTGAACATAATCCCAAACTAAACTAGTCCCACCTAGCTCCTCCTGGCTCATATCCTTCCAAACTTCTCCTATTCATGTCCTTATCTAAATGCCTTTTAAACATTGTAATTATACCCTCATCCACCTCTTCCTCAGGAATTTCGTTCCTCACACAAACTACCCTCTGCATAAAAAACATTGCCCCTTTCGTAAATTTCTCTCCCCTCACCTTAAAACGTGACCTCTAGTCTTGATATATCCCATCGTATAGAAAATAAAACTACTCTTTACCATATCAATTGCACTCATTATTTTATAAACTTCTATAAGGTCGCTTCTCAACTTTTTACACTCCAGGGAAAAAAGTTCCACCATATCCAGCCTTTCCTTATAACTCAATCCTTCCATACCCGGCAACATCCTGGTAAATCTCTTCTGAACCATCTCCAGCTCAATAATATCCTTCCTATAACTGGGGACCAGAACTGGACACAGTATCCGAGGAGAGGCCTCATCAATGTCCTGTATAACCTCAACATGACTTCCCAACTCCGATACTCAAAGGACTGAGCAATGAAGACAAGCGTGCCAGATGCTTTTTTAAACACCCTGTCTATATGTGACAAAAATTTCAAAGAATTATGTACCTGAACCGCTCAGACCCTCTGTTCTACAACACTACACAAGGCCCTACAATTAACTGCATAAATGCAAAACCTCACATTTATCCAGCTTGAACTCCATCTGCCATTTTTCAGCCAGTGACCCATTTAATGAAGATCTCTTTGTAATCTTAGAAAACCTTCTTCGCTGCCTACTATGCCACCAATTTTGGTGTTGACCACAAACTTACTAACCATGCCTTCTTTATTCGCATCCAAATCATTTATATAAATGACAAACAAAAGAGGACCCAGAGCCGATTCCTGTGGAACGCCACTGATCACAGGCCTCCAAACTGAAAAGCTACCCTCTACCATTGTTCTCTGTCTCCTCCTGTTAAGCCAATTATGTATCGAATTGGCAATCCCATATGACCTGACTTTACTAATTAGTCTACCATGCAGAACCTTGTTGGAGGCTTTACTAAAGTCCAAGTAACTACCATCTCCTGTTCTGCCTGGATTAATCTTTTTGGTAACTTCGTCAAAAAATCAAGTTTGTGATTCAACCTTATCTGCCAATGTTATCTCAAATCCCCTCTTTGCTTCCTGGTTTCTTTCTTAAGAATGTACCTACACTCTTTCCATTTTTTAAGAGATTCAATTGAACCAAGTTGTCTATATCTTAAATAAGATTTTCTTTTATTCTTGATGAGAAACTCAATATCTTTATTCATCCATTGTTCCTTAATCTCACTCTAACAGGAGCAAAGTGCCCCTGAACTCTGGTCATCATACCCTTGAATGCTTCCCACTTGTCAGATGTCCTCCTACCTGTGACCAGTCCACTCCAGACAAAGTTTGAACGTTCTTGTCTCATACCATGAAAACTTGCCTTACTATAATTAAAAACTTCAACTTTTATGGAAGGCTTATCCTTTTCTATAACCATTTTGAAACAAGTTGAATTATGATCCCTTGACCCAGAGCGATCCCCCATTTTTATTTCATTCACCTGCCCTGCCTCGTTGCACAACGGAAAGACTAGTTTTGCTCCTTTTCCAGTAGAAGCATCCACAAATTGATCTAGAAAATTTTCTTGAACACATTTGATAAATTCTTCACTATTCAAACCTTTAACACTGTGGTAGCCCCAATCAATGTTTGGAAAATTAAAATACCCCATTTATTACAACCTTATTATGCATACATATATCTGAGATCTCCCTACATATTTGTTTCTCAATTTCCCTACGACTATTGAGGAGCCTATAGCATAATCCCATCAAAGTGATCTTTCCTTTCTTATTTCTAATCTCTACCCATATCTTTACACTGGGAGATTTTTCAGAAATATCTTCTCTAGTTACAGCAGTAATGTTTTCCGTACATTAAAATGCCATTCCCCTCCTTTCTTGCCTCCTTTCCTATCCTTCCCATAGCATCTAAAACACAGAACATTGAGCTATTAGTCTTGTCCATTCCTCAGCCAAGCTTCTGTTACAGCTGTGACGTCCCAATCTCATGTCCTTAAACATGCCCTGAGTTTGTAAGCCTTACCAGGAAGACCCCATAAATTGAAATAAATGCAATTTATTTCTTAGAATTACTACATATTCTGACTCTGTCTTGTCTTTCTTTTCCAATTGATGTGCTTTCTTCACATTCATAACCTTCCCCATTAATCTTTCTATTCACGCTGCCACTTAGAATTCCTCCACTCCCCTTCTCTATCATTATAAACTCTTCCTTAATAGAATGAGCAAGTGTCCCTGTTCTGACATTGGTCCCTTTCCAGTTCAGGTGCAAGAGGCCTGACAGGTAAGGCAGTTGAACTCAGGGCATGGTTGGGAACATGGATCTGGGATATCATAGAGATTTGGCTCAGGGATGGACAAGACTGGCAGCTTCATGTTCCAGGATATAGCTGTTATAGGACGGATAGAAAGGGAGTCAAGAGAGGAGAGGGAGCTGCATTTTGATTAGGGATAACATTATGGCTTTACCTAGGGAGGATATTTGGGGGAATGCGTCCAAGGAAGCTACTTGGGTGGAACTGTGAACAAAGAATGGGGTGATCACCTAATTGGGATTGTACTCCAGACCCCTCCAACAGTCAGCTTGAAATTGAGAAGCAAATTTATAAGGAGAACTGTTGTCTGTAGGTATAATAAGGTGGTAATGGTAGGGGATTTTAATTTTCCAAACATAGACTGGGACTGTCATAGAGTTAATGGATTGGATGGGCAGAAATTTGTCAAGTGTGTAAAAAAAATTTTTAGTCAGAATGTGGATGTACCTACGACAGAAGGAGCAAAACTTGGGAAATAAGCCAGAACAAGTGACTGAGGAGTCAACGGGGGAGCACTTTGGGGCCCATGGTCATCTTTCTATTAGTTTTAAAGTAGTGATGGAAAGGATAGACTGGATCTAAAAGTTAAAGTTCTAAATTGGAGGAAGGCCAATTTTGACAATATTAGGCCAGAACTTTCAAAGATTGAATGGGGTGGATATTCGCAGGTAAAGGGACAGCTGGAAAATGGGAAGACTTCAAAAATGAGACAACAAGAGCCCAGAGACACTATGCTCCTGTTGGGGTGAGGAGCAAGGCTGGTAGGTGTGGGGAATGCTGAATGACTCGAGAAATTGAGGTTCTAGTTGAGAAAATCAAGGAAGCATATGTCAGGTACAGACAAGAGGGATTGAAGGAATCCCGAGAAGATATAAAGGCACTAGAAATATATTTAAGAGGGAAACCAGGAGGGAAAAAAAGGGACATGAGATAACTTTGACAAGCATGTTAAGGGGACTCAAAAAGGATTCTACATGTTAGTTAAGGATAAAAGAGTAATTGGGGGGTGAATAGGGCCCCGTAATAATCAGCAAGGCCCCTTACTTATGGAACCACAGGAGATGGAGGAGATACTAAATGAGAATTTTGCATCAGTGTTTGTTGTGGAGGAGGATTTGGAGGCTCGAGAACTTAGGGAAATAAATCACAATATCTTGAAAAGAATCCATATTACAGAGGATGAGTTGCTGGATGTCTTAAAACGCATAAAGGCGGATAAGTCCTTGGGACCTGATCAGGGGTACCCCAGAACTTTGTGGGCAACAAGGGAAGTGATCGCTGGGCCCCTTGCTGAGATATTTGTAACATTGGTAGCAACAGGTGAGGTGCCGGAGGACTGGAGGTTGACTAACGCATTGCCACTATTAAGAAACGTTATAATGAAAAGGCAGGGAACAATAGACCAGGGAGCCTGACATCCTTGGTGGGCAAATTGTTGGAGGGGTGTCTGAGGGACAGGATTTAAATGAATTTGGAAAGGCGAGGACTGATCAGGGACAATCAGCATGGTTTTGTGTATGGGAAGTCTCGTCTCACTAACTTGATTGAGCTTTTTGAATATGTTAGGAAGAGGATTGATGAAGGCAGACCGGTGGACGTGATCTATGTAGCCTTCAGTAAGGCATTTGACAAGGTTCCAAACGGTAGACTAGTTAACAAGATTAGGTCATATAGATTACAGAGAGAGCTGGATACATATCTGGCTCAATGGTAAGAGACAGAGGGTGGCTTTTTGGACTGGAGACCTGTGACCAGCTGTGTGCCACAAGGATTGATACTGTGTCGGTCCAGTGCTATTTGTCATTTATACAAATGGTGTAGAGATGAACATAGTTTGTAAGTAAGGTGTGGTTGGTACGTTTACAGGTGATACCAAAATTGGTGTTGTAGTAGACAGCCAAGGACGTTATCTTAGAGTTCACCAGGACCTTGATCAGGTGGGCTGATGGGCCGGGGAGTGGCAGATGGAGTTTAATTCACGTAAATGTGAGGTGCTGCATTTTGGAAAGGTAAATCAGGGCAGGACTTATACACTTGATGGGAAGTTCCTTGGGAGTGTTGCTGAGCAACGAGACCTTGTAATGCAGGTTCAGGGTTTTTTGAAAGTGGAGTCACAGGTTGACAGGATAGTGAAGATGCTGTTTGGTACGCTTGCCTTTATTGGTCAGTGCGTTGAATACAGGAGTTGGGAGGTCATGTTGCAACTGAACAGGACATTGGTTAGGCCACTTTTGGAATATTGCATTCAGTTCTAGTCTCCCTGCTACAGGAAGAATGTTGTGAAACTTGAAAGGATTCAGAAAAGATTTACAAAGATTTTGCCAGGGTTGGAGGCTTTGAGCTATAGGAAAAGGCTGAAAAGTCTGGGGATATTTTCCCTGGAATGTCAGAGGCTGAGGGATGACCTTACAGAAGTTTAGAAATTCATGAGAAATATGCATATGGTGAGTAGCCAAGGTTTTTCTTTTTCCTCCAGGGTGGGGGAGTCCCAAACTAGAGGGCATACGTTTAAGGTGAGATGGGAAAAATTTAAAAAGGACCTACGGGCAACGTTTTCACGCAGAGGTTGGGGTGTGTGTGGGATGAGCTGCCACAGGAAGTGATGGAGGCTGGCACAACTACAACATTCAAAAGGCATCTGGATGGTATATGAACAGAAAGTGTTGGGAGGGGTGTGGGCCAAATGCTGACAACTGGAACGAGATTAATTTGGGCTACCTGTTCGGGATGGACGGGTTGGACCAAAAGATCTGTTTCCATGTGGTACATCTCTATGACTCTACGACTGTAGGCTTGAGGGGGCACCATGCAAAGGGCAAGGCAAGGCAGGGATGCTGTAAGCATCCAAGTAGAGAGCACTAAGAGAGTTAGCAAGGAGCTATGAGAAGTACCTGACCCAATGGTTCTCCTTCAATCTTCCAGACTGGATGAAGCATGTGTTGCCTAATATCTATGAAAGTTAGCTGTGACTGTTTGTTCAAAGACCGCAAACTAATTTTACTCTCTCTGCAACTGAACAAAATCACAGGGGAGACTTAGTTGCTTTATATATCAGAAGAATGTCTGATGATTCAGATCTGTCAACATCAATTGATATCGTCACCTCTCTGAAAATGGAATTATCAATAATTGAAAGGATAGCTTTCACTTACTACCATTTTCTTGCAATCTTCGGAGTTCCTGGTAAGAAGCTGAAGCAGGTTGTGTTATCTTTTCAATCACAGTTTAACTCTGTTCCTTCCCCTGGTATATCTCCCAGCTGTCCATGGATATAGTGCCAGAAGATTGGAGAGTGGATGTCATTCTGTTGTTCAAAAAAGGGAATAGGGATAACCCCGGAAATTACAGGCCAATAGTCTTACTTCAGTGGTGGGCAAATTATTGGAAAGAGCTCTGGGAGATAGGAGTTATGATCACTTGGATAGGCACAGTTTGATTCATGATAGTCAGCATGGATTTGTGAGGGGTAGGTCATGCCTCACAAACCTCATTAAATTCTTTGAAGAGGTGACCAAACATGTGGATGAAGGTAGAGCAGTGGGTGTGGTATACATGGATTTAATTTTGAAAGGGCTTTGATAAGGTTCCCCATGGTAGGCTCAAGCAGAAAGTAAGGAGTCATGGGATAGGGAGAAAAGTGGTCGATTGGATCCAAAGATAATAGGAATTGCAGATGCTGAAGAATCCGAGATAACAAGGCGTAGAGCTGGATGAACACAGCAGGTCAAGCAGCATCACAGGAGCAGGAGAGCTTGAAGTTTTGGGCCGAGACCCTTCATCAGAAATGGGGGAGGGGAAGGGGGTTCTGAAATAAATAGGGAGAGGGGGAGGCGGACAGAAGATGAATAGAGGAGAAGATAGGTGGAGAGGAGACAGACAAGTCAACGAGGCGGGGATGGAGCCAGTAAAGGTGAGTGTAGGTGGGGAGGTAGGGAGGAGATAGGTCAGTCCAGGGAGGACAGACAGGTCAAGGGGACAGGATGAGGTTAGTAGGTAGGAAATGGGGGTGCTGCTTGAGGTGGGAGGAGGGGATAGGTGAGAGGAAAAACAGATTAGGGAGGTGGAGATGAGCTGGGCTGGTTTTGGGATGTGGTAGGGGGAGGGGAGATTTTGAAGCTTGTGAAATCCACATTGATACCATTGGGCTGCAGGGTTCCCAAGCTGAATATGAGTTGCTGTTCCTGTAGCCTTCGGGTGGCATCATAGTGGCACTGCAGGAGGCCCAGGATGGACATGTCATCTGAGGAATGGGAAGAGGAGTTGAAATGGTCCGCGACTGGGAGGTGCAGTTGTTTATTGCAAACCGAGTGCACGTTCTCTGCAAAGCGGTCCCCAAGCCTCCGCTTGGTTTCCCCGATGTAGAGGAGGCCACAATGGGTACAGTGGATGCAGTATACCACATTGGCAGATGTGCAGGTGAACATCTGCTTGATGTAGAAAGTCTTCTTGGGGCCTGGGATTGGGGTGAGGGAGGAGGTGTGGGGGCTGGTGTAGCACTTCCTGCGGTTGCAGGGAAAAGTGCCGGGTGTGGTGGGGCTGGAGGGGAGTGTGGAGCGGACAAGGGAGTCACGGAGGGAGTGGTCCCTCCGGAATGCAGACAAGGGTGGGGAGGGAAAAATGTCCTTGGTGGTGGTGTCGGATTGCAGATGGTGGAAGTGTCGGAGGATGATGTGTTGGATCCGGAGGTTGGTGGGGTGGTACGTGAGGACGAGGGGGATTTTTTTTTGGTTGTTATTGCGGGGACGGGGTGTGAGGGATGAGTTGCGGGAAATGTGGGAGACACGGTCGAGGGCGTTCTCAACCACTGCGGGGGGGGATGTTGCGGTCCTTGGAGAACGAGGACATCTGAGATGTACGGGTGTGGAAAGCCTCATCCTGGGATGGCATTTTTGCAGGAGGGTGGGTGGGAGGAGGTGTATTCTAGGTAGCTGTGGGAGTCAGTGGGCTTGAAATGGATATCGGTTTCTAGGTGGTTACCCAAGATGGAGACAAAGAGGTCCAGGAAGGTGAGAGAGGTGTTAGAGATGGTCCAGGTGAACTTAAGGTTGGGGTGGAAGGTGTTGGTGAAGTGGATGAACTGTTCGAGCTCCTCGTGGGAGCACGAGGTGGCGCCGATACAGTCATCAATGTAACGGAGGAAGAGGTGGGGTTTAGGGCCACTGTAGGTATGGAAGAGGGATTGTTCCACCTAACCGACAAAGAGGCAGACATAGCTTGGGCCCATGTGGGTACCCATGGCAACCCCTTTGTCTGTAGGAAGTGGGAGGAATTGAGAGAGAAGTTGTTGAGGGTGAAGAATTGGCTGACCCTTAGAAGACAAAGCGTGGTCGTGGACAGAAAATATTCAACATGGTGCTCAGTTACAAGTGGTGTACCACAAGGATCAGTTTTGGGTATTTTTCTGTTTGTGATTTTTGTAAATGATTTGGGTGAAGGAGAGGAAGGGTGGATTAGTAAGTTCGCGTACGATAAAAAGGTGGGTCGAGTTGTGGATAGTGTGGAAGACTGTTCTCGGTTACAAAGGGACATTGATAAGATGCAGAGCTGGGCTGAGAAGTGGCAGATGGAGTTAAACCCTGAAAAGAGTGAGGTGATTCATTTTGGAAGGACAAATTTGAAAGCAGAATACAGGGTTAACGGAAAGATTCTTGGCAGTGTGGAGGAGCAGAGGGATCTTGGGGTTGATGTCCACAGTTCCCTGACAGCTGCCACCCAGGTGGATAGAGTTGTTAGGAAGGCGTATAGTGTGTTAGTTTTCATTAATAGAGGGATTGAGTTCAAGAGCCGTGAAGTTATGCTCCAGCTATGCAAAAGCCTGGTTCAGCCATATCTGGAGGACTGTGTCCAGTTCTGGTCACCTCATTACAAGAAAGATGTGGAAGTGTTGGAAAAGGTACAGAGGAGATTTACCACGATGTTGCCTGGAATGGAGGGAAGGTCTTACAAGGAGAGGTTAAGGGAGCTAGGGCTTTTCTCTTTAGAACGACGAAGGATGAGAGGTGACTTGATAGAGGTGTACAAAATGATCAGAGGTATAGATAGAATGGACAGCCAGAGACTTTTTGCTGGGGTGGAGGTAGCTATTACGAGGGAGCATAGTTTTAAAGTGAGTGGAGGTAGATATAGGGGAGACGTCAGAGGTAGGTTCTTTACTCAGAGAGTGGTAGGGACGTGGAATGTATTGCTGGAGAGGGTAGTGGAGTCAGCCTCATTAGGGGCATTTAAGCGTCTATTAGATAGGCATATGGATTGTAGGATAAGGTAGGGATGCGGTTAGATAGACCTTAGGTTTAGGGTAAAAGTTCAGCAAAACAATCTATTGTTCTATGTTCTATGTTCTATGTAACAAACTTCACTCTTTCTCTCCTCATGCTGTATCCTGTTTCAGGTGTTCCTACAAGAAACAGCTCATGCTGCAATTTGTGAATTTTAGTTTAGTTTCATGAGGACGTGAGGAATCTGTGACCAGATGTGTGCTGAATGGTCCTTGACTGGGAGGAATAGGTACTTTCAGACTTATGGATCCTAAAGCTCTTTGAGACTGGGTTTTAATTGTCATGTGTCTGGGTCTGTTGCCGATCCATGGGCCTGGATTTGATGCTGGTCAGTGGGATCAGGCAGGTAGATGGGATTGTGCCCGGTCCATGTGCTCACACACCCGAATGGTCTCCGCAATGTGACTAAGAGCTGGTCACCCAAGTCACATGGTGCCAGAGGACTCCTCAGTGAAGCACAAGGTGAGGCTGGGTGCCCAGTGGGAGAATGGTCAGGCTGTGAACAGAAGGTCAGCTCTGGCCATCATTGTACAGGGCTGTGGGCATTAGCAGGCAGCTGAGGGCAAGTGGGATAGTGTAAATATCTTTCAGCTGAGGGGAGGCAGGATTGAGAGTTCGGAACCTTTATTGTTGAGGTAGCTGGTTAGACTGTTAACTTTAACCCTGGAGTTTTCTGTGACAGTGCCATCTTTCACAAACCCCTCTGCCAAGGTGGAAATATCATCCAACCCATCCAGGGCAGACCCAAAGCCAAAGAGTGAGCCCTCCCCTGTTTCTCAGTTACTTGGCAGCATTGGCAAAGGTTGGCAGTAGATGAGGTCGTGTCTGGTCAATGTGGTTGATGTGCTGCAAGAGTCTGAGTGAGAGAATGAGGGCCAGTGGAGGTGAAGGGAAACTGACTCTGATGGGGGAGGAGATGTTGTAATCTCCCACTCACCTGGAGATCCATGGGGAGGTTGGGAGCAGTGGGGCAGGAGCAGGCAAAAGCGTGCAGGAACGGGCAGAAATGTGTGCCTGGTGTGAGATTCAGAGGGACCGAGGCGGCTCCAGGATCAAAATGCTGGAGACAGCAGATGCTGTCACCATTGGCAGAGGGAGAAAGTTGGCATCTTCTCTGATTTCACAGAAAGAGCTTGTGTCCTCTTAAATGATCAGATACAAAGATATAGACATCATTAATCTCTTAATTTTGTTTCTAACAGATTAACAGTTGGCCCATGTAACTGCTCCTCAATGAGCAACTTTGCCCACTGAGTGTGAACAGGGAGCTACACAGGGGCTTTGGGCTGGTGTCTCATGAAGCATCACATCTTCTTGGGCTTGTGCACATCTACTGAGGAGTAGGGGTGTGGGAGGTGGTCAGAAGAACACCCCAATGTCTGGTGGAGGCTGATAGGGCAGCCCTCCGACACTGGCAGGAATAGTGGAAGCCGACTAGATGCCGTGATCCAGTCTGATGGTGATGTGCCTCTGGATCTGTCTGTCATGTGGCAGGTACTGGACATGCAATAGGCTGAGCTTCAGAAGGGCTTGTGCAACATCAAATGGACAGGGGAGGGGACGATCCAGACGAGGAGCACCGTGATCATCTTTTCACAGGAACATGAAGCGTCCCCAGTTGGGAAATTTGTAATTTGTACACAGATTCCGAGCCAGCACCTCAGTCAGGTGCTGTGGGATATACATTCTGATTTGCAGTAGGTTTAGGGTCGGTGTTAGGGTTAAGTTTAGGGCTAGGTGTAGGATTTGGTTAGGGTTAGGTCTCGGGTTATGGCTAGGATTAGGCTTATGTCGAAGATTTAGGGTGTTGGTTAGGGTTGCGGTTAGGATTTGGATTAAACTTAGGCTAGGGTTAGGATTAGGGTCATGCGTGAGGTTAGAATTAGGATTCAGATGAGGGTTAGGGTTAAGATTCATTTTAGGGTTAGTGTTAAGGTAACTGTTCAGACTAGAATTAGGTTTTGATTTCGGGTTTAGTTTAGGGTTAGGGTTAGGGTCAGTGTTACAGTGAGGGTTATGATTAGGATTTAGGTTAGTTTTATGCTAGAGTTAAGATTAGGGTAAGAGTTAGCATTAGCGTTGCATTTCATGTTAGAATGAGGTTTTGGGTTAAAGTTACGATTAGGGTTCGGGTTCAAATTTTAGTTAAGGGAAAGGTTAGGTTTAGGCTTAGGGTTAGAGTATATGTTGGGATTCAGTGTACATTAGGGTTAGAATTAGGCCTAGGAGAGACATGGTGACAAAGGAGGTTCCTGACATTGTGCAGGGGAGCTCACCATGTCAGGGTCCAGACAGACTCAGCCAAACATAGGGCCATCCCCAAGGCTATTCCAGGCAAAGGGGTATGAGAGTCAGCTGCCTGCCTCCAGGATCATTGGCAGCACATGGGGAAGAGTACAGTGTGGCAGGCAGAAACAGTGTAAGAGATCACACTGAGTACATATTGGGAGAATATGGGTAATAATTTATGATGTCTTTACAGGAATGGTATTGCTGATAACCTTCATTAAATACATGTACATGGGGATGGATGATCACTTATTGCTTTCATTGATTTGACTAGTCTCATGGATACATGTTGAGTTGAGGGTTTACTAACCAGGGCTTGTTGATGGTGTGTTTCCCCACCCCGCCCCCACCCCAAGCATTCTTTTCAGTACCTGCCTTACCTTTGTCAGATGGACAATGGGCCTGTCACTGGTCATAGCTTGAGGTGACATTGTGGAGGTCGGCAGGACGTTAATCCTTTTGACAGATAGCCTTAGGGTTTGCATAAATCTCATTGCAACATTATCCAACATCTGATCTCATGTGTCTAACTGGGGTGATGAGCCATCTCTTCAATAAACAGCTCTTACCTACAAGAACCTATCTCTGCAATGGCTGTGGTACATTGACCACTATGAAACCGAGGGGTGTTGAAGGTTGTATGAGTCATGTCTCCTCCCTTGATAATTGCTGACTAATTGAATACTTAGGCAGTGAACTCTTTTAGTATTTACAAATGCCCCTAGTTGGCTCACTGAAACCTCAACAGCAACATGCTTACATCAATGACACCTTCCAGTTTTGAGAATCCAGCAAGATTCCTGAATCCTGTGGCCATCTTTCTGCCTGGTGAACCTCATCTGTGGTGAAAGTGCTGTAGCTGTTAGCATGCCATACCCTTGCAAAGGTTACCAACATCATACAATGTTGTGCAGGACCTTACAGACCACTGTAAAGTTCCCTGACAAATGCTTACAAAAAACTGGAGCTATGAAAGCAAAAAACTGTATGTGACCATTTAAGCCATAGACACTGAATTGCAGCTGCATAATTGGAACTGATTTGTCACAAAGAGACATCACTGACTCCCTGGAGAGACAGACTCTGTTCAGGCACTGGAGCTCCAGACGCTGCAAATAGTTTGTCCTCTGTGCGTAGATTTAAGGAATTGATCGTACATTCTCCTTTCATGCTGCCATTATTCTCAAAAATGATTTTATACAGGACTAGGTCCATTATGTACCTGTTACACAGAGCCCACCAGCACCTCCCTCGCTGACCTCTTCAGCCTTCTTGTCTTGATCTCCTCCAAAATATACAATGTTCATGGAGACAGTTGGCTCTGGAGTCCTGTTTGAGTTATCCGTGTTGGCAACACCTCTATCTTGAGGCCTCTCTCCTCCGTTACTTTTTTTTTATTGTGCCTTCTGAATAATATAAAGTTGTCAACACAAAATGGCATCAATGCTTCCACTTTCATGAAAAACATCACAGACTTCATACAACCTCTATGGTTACAAAGATTTTGATGGATTTTGATCCATCTCAGTGTCCCTGACATAACACTGCTGGAAAACCCTCTCCCCATTCTGTTTTGCCTATACCACCTCTGGAAAGTAGAATGGGTCTAATATAATTGTGTTCAATTGAGCTCATAATGAGCTTCAGTGTTTTTCAGTTTGTCAACATTCAAGGGAAGAAGTCTCTCCCATCCCCACCTTACCTTCTGTTTAATTATGCACTGTCATAAGACAAAGTAGTGGGGGATAAATCCACTCAATGCATCTGCAAAGATATTCAGCTTTGAGAAAGAAATTTGCTTCCTTCCAATCTGTGCAATATTTCTACACATTTGTGAGTTTGTGTGAGAGGGAAATCTCAGCAAATACACAAGGATGAAAGAAATAATATCAATATTGTAGGGTGATGTGTGTGGGATAAAACATGCGGTGTAATCCTCAACTTAGAAATATTGGGTCAAATGGTCTGGATTTATCCCATCATTTCCAAACAAAGCTGTGTTATTAACCTGGAGATTCTGCTCTTCTCTTTGCAGCTAACCTTTTGACAATTGTCCTTTTAATCCGTGGATGCTGTGGTCTTTCCAAAGGGATCACTATTTATTTGGTGGGTATGACGACAGTTGATCTACTGGTCATCCTTTCCAATGTGATAATCTACTACATGCTTTACTACCATTTCCCATTTTCATTTCTACACCTCACCCCAGTAAGGAGCATCAATGTAGTTATCAACTACACAGCTATTGACTGCTCTGTTTGGTTCACGGTCGCTTTCACTGTCGATCGTTTTGTCCTCATTTGTTGCCAGAGGTTGAGAGCAAAGTATTGCAGGGAGGAAACTGCGGCCGTGGTTATTGTTACTGTGTGTGTTGTGTTCTCATTCAAAAATATTCCCCTGTACTATGCTTTTGAGCCAATCTATATAATTAACAATATGGAGTGGGGCGCTCATTTCAAACCAGACTATTTTACCTTGCCAGGATGGATCAGTTTTGACTGGCTTGATACAATTTCAAACCCATTGTTGCCTTTCATTCTGATTTTATTGCTCAATGCACTGACTGTCCGACACATTGTGATGGCTAATCAAATCCGCAGAGCACTGCAAAGACAACGCAACACCCAGAACAGCGACGATCCAGAGATGCAGAGCCGAAAGAAATCTGTCATTTTACTGTTCGCCATTTCTGGCACTTTCATCGTGCTGTGGATGCCATACGCTATGTTCTTCCTTATTTCTAGAATTACAGATAGGTTTTATGAGCCGGATCATTATACTGATCCCATATATATTGCAAATTATACTGGAGATATGTTTCAACTGCTGAGCTCCTGTACAAACACGTGTGTTTATGCATTGGCTCAGTCTAAATTCAGAGAAAATTTGAGAAATGCAATAATGTATCCATTTCTTGCAGTTATTAAACGTGTCAAACATTGTGTTAAAAAGTGACAGGAAACAAAGTTGCAATGCATTCATATCAATCTACTTAATACTACAATTCTGTCCTCAGTTTGACACTAACTACAAGTAATAGTCTTGGGTCTGTGGTGATCTTCTCACCTCTGCCTCGCACGGTCATGTATTCAAGCACATGATTGAAACTGACAGAATTCAACATTGGGAAAGTGATGGCCTGTTGGTGTTACTGTTGGACTGTTAATTCAGAGACCCAGGTAATGTTCTGGGAACCTGGGATTGAATCCCGCCACAGCAGATGGTGGAATTTGAATTCAAAAAAAAATTTTGGAATTAAGAGTTTAATGGTGACCATGAAACCATTGTCAGTTTTGGGGGTAAAAAAACCCACCCAATTCACTAATGGCCTTTAGGGAAGGAAACTGCCATCCTTACCTGGTCTGGGCTACACATGATTCCAGACCCATAGCAATGTGGTTACCTCTTAACTGCCCTCTGGGTAATTAGGGATGAGCAATAAACCAGTGATGCCCACTCCTTGGAATCAATAAAGAAATTCAAATGAACTAGTAACATAACACCAGTCCACATTCTTCACTGGATGGAACATTCCCACAGCAGATGCTGGAGAATCCGAGATAACAAGGTGTAGAGCTGGATGAACACAGCAGGCCGGGCAGCATCATAGGAGCAGGAGGGCTAACGTTTCGGGTCTAAGCTGAAGGGACCAGCTGGTTTCTGAGCAGCATTCACCCTCTGAAGGACCAACACTCAGAATAGTCCTGTCCAGTGTGCCAGGCCAGTGGTCACCCTGGTCTCCAACTGGTCCCAATTCGCTGGCCAGGGTTCCTCAGCATGGCAAAGATGGTGTCCCAGGTAGGGGAGGTGAATGGTGCTCCACATGAAGCACAGCAGCTCTTCAGGCGGGGGGTCCATCTGCCCCGGACTGACCACACGTCCCAGACACATGCTCCAGCTGATCCTTGCGGAGGATACCACCAGAGTAGACCTCCAGGCACTCGCACCACTCTCCACAGCTCAGCCGGGTCTGTGAACATTGAGGAGCATGTTGTCAACATTCTCCGAAAGAACCACTTCCCAACCCCAGCCCACGCTGAGCAAACCCAACAGCCACTTACACAAGAGGCACAGGAATGGCTCCACACAGAGAGAACAAAGTTGGTCGCATGGCGAGGGGAGGGGGGCAAGCCTGATGCAGCCCTCTCCGAAAGCACAGGGGCATCAGCAGGGACCAGTTATCCTTCACGAGGCCCTCCAGTAAAGGCAGAGGTACTGAGATAAAGACCTGAGAGGGAGCGAGGGGGCCTGCACCTTCATCGCTATCATCGCGGGTGCCCTTTAGGGTAACTGTCCCCACCTCAGTCCCCACAACCAGCACTGGCAGCACTTCGAGGATTTCCAGCTCTTGTAGTGGGCAAGATCTCAGCAGCCATGCCCACCTCAGCCCCTGAGGTGCCAGGCCCAGTTGTGTTGGGCTATTGCAGTGCGTTCATGACCCCCTGTCCTAGCAAGGAGGGAGAGGGGGTTTCCGGGGGGGTGCAAAACCACCCCTCCCCGAGGAGAGGGGAGTGTTCATGAGGGCAGGGGTGATGATGCCAGCTGCAGCCACTTGGGTGTTGGCAGTGTCCTTTGAGACAGGGTAGTCCCTCTGGAGGTGCCCCATCTCCTCACAGGCACGACACCGCGCACCCTCCGCCGACCACGACACCCAGTAAGCAGCACTCGCCTTCTCAACTGTGAGGGTGCTCTGTCCGTGACCTTGTCCAGGCAGATGGAAACCTGTCGCCGGGAGGTGTAAACGTGTCTCACACGGGACTGCGGACGTTGTTTTAGAGCACCCTGTGGTCGCCATCGCTACCCCCCCAAACCAGCACCTCCCCCCGACACAAATAGTGGGGAAAGGAAACAGAAAGAGTCCAGTGAGGCCTCGCCCACCAGTCCATTTGTCTCAGGCAGCTGTGCCCCAACCTGCCAGCCAACCCACAGGCCCAAAACAAATCATTCCCCAATGCCCAGAGGCAATAGTCACTGGCAGCAAATAGGCCGCAGTCACAAAGTAATAATAAGGAGATGGCTCCGGCTCCGACCAGTTCCAGGACCAAGACTCCCAAATATAGTCACTCACTGCAAATATTCAGGCTCCAAACAATTAATGTCCAGGCCTGAATCCCCTGACTGAAGTAAAAGTCCAAGCTCCAGGAACAAGCCTCCTCGACATCGGCCGAACAGAAGTCCAGGCTGCGACACTCCTCAGGGCAGCAGCAGCAGCAGCAGAAATTCCTCAGCTTCAGTCCTCCCAGGTAGGCAGACTGAAGCACCCGAGGGTGCAGGCTCTAGGCCCCAGTCCTCAGCAGCTTCTCCCCAGCTCAGCAGGTGTGATTACAGCAATCTTCAACTCACCGAGGAGAAATGTTAGTCACCAGGCTTCCAAAGGCAACAGCAACAACCGAGAATCCCAGGTTTGAGTGCCTCCAGGCAGGCTTCAGCACCACAGGCCCCAGGCTCTCGGCCTCAAACAGCTCCAGCTGCTCCCAGTTGCAATAGGTGTTGTCATTCAGCTTTAATGTTCCAATGAGAGCAGCAGCAGAGTGCAGGCTCCCAATATACTGCACTCTACCGAGAAAACAACCTTCTACCACCATCCTATGTCTCCTACCAACTCGCCAATTTTGTATCCAATTGGCAAGTTCACCCTGAATCCCATGTGACCTAACTTTACATATTCATCTACCACTTATTCCAATTAAACTCCACCTGCCATTTCTTCACCGAAATTTGCAACTGATCCATATCCTGCTGTATCTATTGACAGCCTTCCTGACTATCCACAACTTCAGCGATCCTTGTGTCATCTGCAAACTTACTAAACAAACCACTTACATTTTCATCCAATCATTTATGAACAACAGAGATCCCAGCACAGATCCTTGTGGAACACTGCATGTCACAGATCTTCAGTCAGAAAAATCACTCCCTCGCAATGACCCTCTGTCTTCTATGACCAAGCCAATTTTGTATCTATCCTGCCAACTCACCAGGGAACCCATGTTATTCTATCTTCTGGACCAGCCTACCTTGAGGGAATAGTCAAATGCTTTAGTAAAGTCCACACAGACAACACCTACTGCCTGTTAAGTTCATGGTCAAATTATAAATTATAAATAGACCATGAGGTAAGCCCGTAGAACTTGAACCACAGAACAATTTATTGCACACCTTTACAGTAACACAGCTAATCCTAGACTGACCCAAAGCTCCTGCTCTGGGTCACCTGATCCACTCTTTTAAAGGGTCAGCCAACACCCCCAACTATATACATAACACTCGCTGACCCTTATTCCCTATCACTTCCTCAAAAAACTCTATCAAATTTGGGAGACATAAACTCCCCCACATAAAGCCATGCTGACTATCCTTAACAAGCCTGTTCTTCTCCAAATGCAAGTATATCCTGTCCCTAAACAATCTTCTCCAATAATTTCCCTATCACTGATGTGAGGCTCACCAGGTGATAATTTGCTGGATTATTCTGTTGCCTTTCTGAAACAAAGGAACAACATTGCCTATTCACCAGTCTCTGCGACTTTGTCTGTGGCTAAAGAGGAAACAAAGATCTCTGTCACTGCCCCAGCAATCTCCTCCCTTGCCTCCCTCAGTATCCTAAGATAGTTCCCATCAGGCCCTGGGGACTTATCTACCTTAATGTTTTTCATAACACTCAACACGTCCTTCTTCTTAATATTGACATGTCCGAAATCTTTTGCTGCTATTTCTTCCTTAGTAATGGACTCCACTATTTTCCCAGCAGTTAAGTGACATAATGCAATTGCGACAAATTTTCTTGCATTCCATTTTTGAAAACTGTTGCAAAGTCAGCGGTCCAAATAATCATTTCCCAGTGTTGCATGTCACCTTTGGGTTGGTGATTCAGGTAAATTTCATAGTTTTCAGGAATTTCACTTTGCTCAATGTCAAAATTCATTAACAATGTTTCACTCACAAAGACAATTCCCAAACTACATTCAAAGTTTCAGTATGTGTGATGTGGAATTTGTCAGGGAGGAAATTTGTGCATTTGCAAACTTTCCTGGAACAGACCCCTTGGTCCACCAAGCCTGCACCAGTTCCTAATCTTATTTAGACCCGGTACTTATTGCCCATGTGCGGTTTCTATCCCTCTGTTTACCTCCAGTTCATGTATCTATCAAGATTGACTTTAAACAGTGCTAATGTGCCTGCTTCCACCACTTCCACTGATAGGCAATTCCAGGTACCCAACAACCTCTGTGAATAATTTTCCCTGCACTTCTCTCCTAAACTTTACCCCTCTCACCTTTAACTTGTGCCTTCTTGTAGTTGATCTTTCCACCTTGGGAAAAAGCCTCTGACTACCCACCCTATCTCTACCTCTCATAATTCTGTAGATCTCTGTCAGGTGACCCCTCAGCCTCTATCTTTCTTGTGAAAACAATCTGAGTTTATCCAAGCTCTCCTCGTGACTGTAACCCTCCTGACCAGGCAACATCTTGGTAAACCTCTCTACACCCTCTCCAAAGCATCCATGTCCTTTAGGTCATCTGGTGACCAGAACTGCATACAATTTTCCAAATGTGGCCTGGCTAAAGTTTTGCACAACTGTGACATAATTTGCCAATTTTTATATTCACTGCTGCAGCCGATGAAGGCAAGCATGCTGCATGCCTTCTTAAACTCCTTATCCACCCGTGTTACCACTTTCAGGGATCAATGGACCTGTACGTGCAGATCCCACTGTATGTGACTGCCTGTGAATTGTCAGAATTTCTTAATTATAACCAATTACTTCGTTTACGCTTTGTGTTTAGGACAAATTTAACATCTTCCCAATAGCCTAAAGTCTTTGCTTCTGGATCTTCAAGAATTCAATTATGAGCATTTGTTACTCCCGAGATTCGAAAGATGCAGGTTCCTTTTCTAGAACCACACCGCCACTGCTCACAACAAATGTTACATTGCACCAGTTTGGTGATACGGCCAGTTGTTCCAGTCTCAGACTGTATCAGGTTCTGTGTTAAGAACAAGTCAGCCAGGTTTCTTTCATCAGCAACAAATAACAGTCTTTCTTTACCATGAAACAAATGTTTTCAATCAAAGTTGCAAAGATGGCTGGCAAATAGTTTGGATTGTTCAAATATATATACCTACCATTGAAAAGAAATGCTAACACACAGGCTGGTCTGAGGAGAAACTGAAACGCTGGAAAGTTTGCAGACTGTTACATTTACTGGTTACATGGCAAAAGTCATTTCATGTCCTGAAAGGAAAGGGACCAACTGAAGCAAATTGTGTTCTGATTGCAAAGTTATTCTGCAGGAACAAGCTGCTGGCTCTAAGGTGTCTTCTTGGAACAGTTGTAGCTGGAGGCATTCCATTTGTTCCACACAGTGGGGGAGATTCCAACAAAATCTTCTCTCGGAATCCTTCATGAGTGATGAAGATGACTTCATCTTCATGATGAAGGTTCTTCAATCACACACATCGCAAAGGCGAGTTGCAAAGAAAGGGAGGGAGAAATTGGCATCTCCCTCTTGGGCAGGTCTCGCTGAGATTAAAAATACAACAGTTTTATCGTGCGATATAACCTCTCCCTGACAGGTCTGCAGACTGACTTTAACTGAACTCCTTGCCCCTTCCAGTTACAGCTTTATTGCTGTTGGACCCAGTGGCTCTTTCTTAGCAAAATGTTCTCCGTTTATAAATTCAACAGACTATGGGTCCACATAGTCTTTTTAAAATTGGATCAAATCTCAGTCAGAGCATCACAGAGCCATAGAGCCATACAGTATGGAAACAGACTCTTCAGTCCATCTGCTCCATGCCAACCAGCTATAATGGCTGGAGTATTACTGGTGAAAGGCAGCTGACATGTGTTCCTCTGACTCTCACCAGCCTCCCACCCGCTCTCCTAAACCCATTCTGTCACCTCCAGCCGAAGTCCATACAAGCAACCATTCCTCTCCATTCCTCATGACTTGTCAGCTATGGAATCTCCTCCTCCATTGGAGTCAGGTTTGCCAGCTTGGCCACCACTTCACTGCCCTCACTACCCGGAGAGTCATAGAGTCATACAGCATTGAACAGACCCTTCGGTCCACCTCGTCTATGCTGACCAAGTTTCCCAAACTAAACTAGTCCCACTTGCCTGCATTTGGCCTACGACTTGCTAAACCTTTCCTATTCACACATTTATTCAAATGTCTTTTAAATATTTTAACTGTGCCTGCATTTACCATTTCCTCTGTCAATTCATTCCACATAGGAACCACCCTCTGTGTGGAAAAAGTTGCCCCTCATTGCCCTGTCAAAATTTTCTCCTCTCACCTTAAAGTTATGCCCTCTGGTTTTGAACTCCCAAACCCAGGGGAAAAGACCTTTACTTTTCACATTACATATGCCCCTTATAATATTATAAAGCTCTGTAAGGTCACCCCTCAACCTCTTTCTGCTCCAGTGGAAAAAGTCTCACTTTATCCAGCCACTTCCCAAAACTCAAACCCTCCAGTCCCAGCAACATCCCTGTAAATCTTTACTGCAGCCTCTCCAATTTATTCATTTCCTTCCTATAAAAGCACAACCAGATGGTACAACAAAGTACAGTCCAAAAGTGCCCTCACCAACATCCTGGACAACATGACACTCCAATTACTTTGTTTAACGACCTGAGAAATGAAGGCAAGTGTGCCAAATGTCGTCTTTACTGTTCTCTCTACCTGTGTCACAACTTTCATAGAACTATGTACCCGAAACCTCGAGTCTCTGTTCTACAACACTCCCCAGTTCCCCACCAGTAACTGTGAAAGCCCTGCCCTTGTTTGTCTTATCAAACTTCAACACCTTGTACTTATCTAAAGTAAAAGTCCATCTGCCACTCCTCATCCCACTGGTCCAGTTGATCAAATCCCATTGTACTCTTTGATAACATTTTAACCACTATACTACCAATTTTGGTGTTGTCCACAAATTGCTAACCATGTGTCTTAAATTCTCATCCAAATTTTTTATGTCACTGACAAACAGCAGGACCCAGCATTGATCTGTGCAGAACTCGGCTGGTCAAGGGCCTCCAATGCAAAAATTATGACAACCATCTGTCTCCTACCATTAAGCCAATTTTTGACCCAATTAACAAGCTCTCATTAGATCCCACCTATATAACTTTACTATCCAGTCTATCATATGGGACCATGTTCGAGGCCTTGCTAAAGTCCATGTAGACAACGTCTACAGCTCTGCCTTCAACTATATTCTCGGTCACATCCTCAATACCCTTATTCAAGTTTGTGAGACACGATTTCCCATGCACAAAGCCACACTGACTATCCATAATCAGTCCTTGCCTCTCCAAATGCAAGTAGATCCTGTCTCTTAGAACCCCCTCCAACAACTTACCCATCACTGACATCAGACTCACTGGTCTGTAGTTAACATGGCTTTTCATTGCAGCCTTTTTAAACAAAAGCACAATTTTATCCACCCCTAAATCTTCCAGCACATCACCTGTGACTGTAGATGACTCAAATATCTCTGCTAGAGGCTCCACCATTTCATCCCTAGATACGCTTGATCAAGTCCTGGAGATTTGTCTATCTTTATGCTTTTTAAGACCTCCATCACCTTCTCTTCTATAAAGTAGACTGTTTTCAAAACATCGATATTTATTTCCCCGAGTTCCCTACCTTTCATGATTTTTGCCACAACAAATACTGAAGCGAAATATTCATTTAGGATCTCACCCATCTTCTGTGGTTCCACACATAGATGATCTCTATTGATCTTTATGGGGCCCTATTACTGCCCAAGTTGCTCTTTTGTTCTTACTGTACTTATAGAAAATCTATGAATTATCCTTAACCTTATCCGTCAAGGCTCTCTCATATCCCCTCTTTGCCCTCCTGATTTCCCTCTTAAGAATGCCCCTACTATCTTTATAGTCTTCAGGAGATTCACTTGATCCCAGTTGTCTATACCTGGCACATGCTTCCTTCACATTCTTGACCAGACCCTCCATACCTCTATTCATCCATTGTTCCTTACTCGTGCTGGCCTCACCCTTCACTCCAACAGGATCATACTGTCTCTGAACTTTTGTTATCTCATTTTTGAGCCTCCCACTTGCCAATCATCCCTTTACCTGTGAACGGTCTGTTCCAATTAACTTTTGAAAGTTCCTGCCTCATTCCATCAAAATTGGCCTTACTTCAATTTAGAATTTTAAATTTATACAACATCAGAGGAGCAGGAAAGTCCTTTCCCACAACTGTTTTAAAACTGATAAATTTATGGGGATCTAAAGTTGTAATCAGAATTAAGATCTTGCTATTAGGTATTATGAGATACCATTACTCACCAGTCACAGAGCCAATGGTACAGCCTGCTGTAGCTAATGGCACTGTTATTACTGTCCCTTCTGAAACATGTCAGGGGCATTCAAAGATACAATCTCCAATTCAATTGCTCATGTACAATTACAGAATAAGACAATGTGACATGTTGCGCTGGAAACATAATTTAAAAATGAGGTGGAAATTTAGATTATAGCCCCCAAACAATAATGGGCCAAGGGTTAGAACATAGAACATAGATTAATGGATCTTTACTGTGCAGGAGCAGATGCCTTAGAGCACACTTGTGTTAGAGGAGGATTTGTTCAACTCGAGGAACAATCTGATTTTCATTTTCAAACCTCTTTGCATGAGCTGCTTCAACAGCAGTTGAGCGTGGAAAGAACCATAATATTACTTTACACAGAGATGGTAAGAACTGCAGATGCTGGAGTCCAGTGTGGAGCTGGAGGAACACAGCAGGCCAAGCAGCATCAGAGGAGCAGGAAAGTTGCTGTTTTGTGTCGGAACTCTTCATAAGAACTGGGGAGGGGGAAGGGAGCTGGGAAATAAACAGAGAGAGGAGGGGTGGAGCTGGGAACAGTAGGTGGGATGGTGCTAGGTGAGTGTCGGTCGAGAGTGGTGGGGATTGGTCAGTGAGGTGGAAGGAGCGGATAGGTGGGAGAGAAGATAGACAGGTTGTGTCAGGTCAAGGAGGTGGGGATGAGAGGGAGGGTTGGTCATGGCTGGGGGTGGGGAGAATTTGAAACTGGTAAAATCCACATTTAGGCCATCGGGCTGTAGGCTCCTGAGGCTGAATATGAGGTGCTGCTCCTTGAGTTTGCGGGTGGTGACATTGTGACACTGGAAGAGGCCCAGGATGGACATGTTGCCCAGGGAGTGGGAAGGGGAGTTAAAATGGTTGGTGAGCGGAAGGTGTTGTCGTTTGTCGCGTACAGAGTGCAGATGATCTATGAAATAGTCTCCGAGCCTCTGCTTGGTCTCACCGATGTAGAGGAGGCCACATCGGGAATAGCGGATACAATAGACCACATTGGCTGATGTGCAGGTGAACCTCTGTCTGATGTGAAAGGTTGGTTTTGTGCCTTGAATGGAGGTGAGGGGGGAGGTGTAGGGGCAGGTGTAGCACTTCCTGCGGTTGCAGGGAAAGGTCCCGGGGTGGTGGGGTTAGTGGGGAGTGTGGAGCGGATGAGGGAGTCGCGGTGACAGCGGTCCCTACAAAAGGCAGATGGGGTGGAGCGGGAAATATCTGTTTGGTTGTGGGGTCAGATTGTCGGTGGCGGAAGTGGCGGAAAGTTATACGTTGGATGTGGAGGTTGTTGGGATGATACGTGAGGACAAGGAGGATTCCGTCCTTATTTTTGTTGGGGGGCAGGGATGCGAGGGCAGAGGTGTGGGAGATGCAAGAAATGCGATTGAGGGCATTTTCGATTTCTGAAGGGGGGGAAGTTGCGGTCCTTGAAATAGGAGAACATCTGGGATGTTCGGGAGTGGAATGCCCCATCTTGGGAGAAGATGCGGCAGAGGCGGGGGAATTGGGAATAGGGGATCGCATTCTTGCAGGAAGGTGGGTGAGAGGAGGTGTGGTCGAGGCAGCTGTGGGAGTCAGTGATCTTGAAATAGATGTTGGTTTTGAGGCGGTCACCAGAGATGGAGACAGAGAGGTCCAGGAAGGAGACAGAGGCATTAGAGATGGTCCAGGTGAATTTGGGGTTGGGGTGAAAGGTGTTAGTAAAGTTGATGAACTGGTCAAGCTCCTCATGGGAGCACGAGGCAGTGCTGATACAGTCATCGATGTAGCGGAGGAAGCTGTGGGGGATAGTGCCAGTGTAACAGTGGAAGAGGGATTGTTCCACGTATCCTATGAAGAGGCAGGCATAGCTTGGGCCCATGCAGGTGACCATGGACACCCCAATAGTCTGTAGGAAGTGGGAGGAGTTAAAAGAGAAGTTGTTAAGGGTGAGGACGAGTTTGGTTAAGTGGATGAGGGTGTCGGTGGAAGGGGCTGGTTGAGCCTGTGGGAGAGGAAGAAGTGGAGGGCTTTTAGGCCTGGGCAGGAATACAAGTGCACAGGGATTGGACATCTGTAGCGAAGTTGAGGTGTTGGGGGCAGGGCATTGGAAGTCGAGGAGGAGGTGGAGGGCATGGGCCATGTCCCAGACCCACTTCTGGACTTACTTTACTTTACTTACTTACTTATTTTACGGACCAGCTTTCCTCCTAACGTTTAATAGAATTTAGTGGGATGATGAAGGGACATTTCACAGTTTTCAGCAGCTCCTCTCTGAAATTTCTCTGTGCGACTGTGTGGTGTGTTGGTGCAGGAGCTGGATAACTGAAGCATTGCTCCCATACAATCTGTCACCCAATAACCAGCTGGTGCTCTGAGAAACCACCCGATAATTCTCTGAATCGTGAGAGTTATGACACGAGTGATCCATACTAGGATAAAACAGCCCGATATAGTGAAGAGCAAAATGATGGATCTTCTTCGATTCTTCATTTCTGGATCATTCAGCTTTTCCCCATTTTGTTGTCCTCTCAGCTTCCTGCGGACTGCACTAGCCAGAAGGATGTGTCAGTGACAGCGTTGAACAGCAGGATCAGGAAGGAAGGGAGCACTGGAGTTGAAATACGATCCCCCCAGTCAAAAGCAAGCCACGCAGGGTAAGAAGAGTATTCATAGGTTGTCTTGCAATAGTATGGTTCATATTTAAAATACGATGGGATTTTGTTTAATAAACTCAGTAAATTGACAGTGATGATAATGACAGCTACATTTCTCCCAGTGCAGAATTTTGTCTTCAGTTTCTGGAAACAAATAGCCACCATACGGTCAAAGGTGAAGGTGACTGTGAGCCAGATAGAGCTACTTACAGCTGTGGAACCAATGACGTCTCTGTTGTTACAACCAGCAGGGTAGTAGAAGAATACAATGTGTAGGTATAAGTAATTCATCCTGTCCAGTACGACCAGAGTAACACCAACCAGCAGATCTGATACAGCCATAGCAATCAGATACCAGTGACACCTTTAGAAAGACCACACTTTCCTCGCGATAGTGTCATGATAGCGATGAGGTTAGCTGTAAATCAAAAAAAAGTTACCCAAATTTTACTGTGAAAATTCGTAAGTAGTGGAAGCATTAAAAATTTTATAAAATTTATAGCAGGCATGAAATAAATAGGGTAGAGACATTATCCAAATTGATCAACATGTAAGATTCTCAATGAACAGTGAGAATATAATTTGTGCAAAAATATAAAGCTATATCTTCTTTTCAGTAAATACAAGTTATGTCAAGTGTTTTGTAGGGATTCTTGCTGTGCAGCCTTTGTCTTTTCCCTCCATATATTACCAAATATAATTCATTAATGACCATCCCACTCTCAGATCATCATCACATCTAATTCTATCTGTAACTTACCATGTTCCCTTCTCTTAAAAACTTGGCACTCACTGGATATCCATGGACTGATTGACATCCCTTGTGCCCATGCCAACTTTAAAATCCCACAGTGCACCTGGGCAAGCACTGTGAGGCCCGAGCTGACCTGCATAATGACTAAGAAAAGGCACCATTAGTTTGCCCCTGACATGGTAGACATGGGGAAATGGGCACTCCAGTTTATGGGCAGATTCCTGCAGCTCCTGCTGGAAGGAGTGGTGCAGACACAGGATATCATCTTCACAGTGATTGATGAATGTGAAACTTTCATCAGTTGTCGTAAAAACCCATCCATTTACTGTTGTTTTTCCGGGAGAAATTGGCCATCTTTACCTGGTCTGGCCGAGATGTGACTCTAGATTCCCAACAATTTGGTTCCCCCGTGGTCTCTGCATGGATAAAGAGCTAAACACAAGAGGTGATGAGGGAGTGACTGGCCATTACATCAAGGCTGCCTTGGACTGAGTGCACCATGAAGACAGGAGTTCTAGGAAAGCCAAAGTCAATGGGAATCTGGGGAAATAAGATCTCCACTGGTTGGAATAAAAGTTAGAACAACGGAAGTTGGTGGAGCTTATTAGAACACAAGAACATAAGAACTAGGAGCAGGAGAAGGCCTTCCGGCCTTTCGATTGTTGTAAGGCAATCAACTCGGTCCCAAGAGGAGGAGACCCTCAGGGTACTATCCAACGTCCAAACATCTTCAACTGTTTCATCAATGACTTCCCCTCCATTATCAGGCAGGAGTGACAATAGTCATTGCACAATCATCAATACTTATCTGGGATTTAATTCCTGAACTAAATTAAACGCAAAGATAATCATTGGAGCAGATTGACCCCAGTTTGGTTGCATGTCCAAAGTGATGGAGAGACGGTAGCTATAGTAAGGAGGAACATCAAGGAATGTGAACGATCAACAGCATTTGAAATAAAACTGTAAACGTATGAGTTTGCAACAAATACTACACCAGCAAGTGACAATATCAGAGCAGTCAAACCAGCAACAGTTATAATTACTCACACAGAACTCCAATAACACCAAGGATGGGATAGAAAATGGGCTCAATATCAAAGAGCAGAAACATTAGATCCACCAGATTCATGTTGTTTGGTGAATTTGAGTGTCCTTAAGAATCAAACAGTTTTCATGCGCACTCTGAGCTCACTCACTCAGTGAAACCATTTATGAATCCATGTGAGTGACACTCACTGAGCCCAGGAGACTGAAGATCCCATTGTAATTAGCTCCAGCCACTGGGATAAACGGGTTAACTCACTGAGTTTAATGCATGGCGGTAAAGAAAAACAGAACTGATGTACTTATGCTCGATAAACAATAGTTCAAGCGCTGGGGGAGAAATATTAAACTATGGAACGGGCAACAGAAAAATGACCATTTAACTTCTCATACCTGGTCTGGCTCCTGTCAGAATGATCCACTTAAACCCATTTTTCTCCCTCCCCTTTCCCCACACCTTTGTCTCTTTGAGAAACATTTAATGGATTCTCCTTCCTGTTGGATGCTGCAAACTCCAACAGCTCTTGTCTATGTGTGTTCCTGTGTGAGTGTGTTTGGATAGAATCTCATGGCCTTACACCTGTATGAGAGCAAGATGGTTCAGTGAAATGTCTAGCAACCAGAAGATCGGGATTATTCTTGTTGACAAAGCAGCAGTGATCCTCAAGGCAGTTACCCATCTGTGCTTAATCTCATTAATGTAGAGGGAGCTATATTGTGAGCAGCATAATCATTAGATTATATGGACAGAAGTACAGGGAAACTGCTGTTCACTGGAAAGACGTGTTCTGGGCCCTGGGCTATGAGTAGGGAGGGGATATAGGGCCAGTGTTACACCTTCTGCAATTACATGGGAAGATACCACACAGCTTTCTTTTCAAAGTTGTAGGGATTGATGAAGAGGTGACAGGCTTGACAGAGAAATGGACCAGTGTGTTGCAGATGGAGTGGCCCAAAAGGAATGCTGACCCCGGTGGGAGGGGTAGATGTGTTTGGTGTAACTGGAGATGGTGGAAATAGTGGGTGATAGTCAATGGTGGAATGGAAACTGAGACAAGTGGAACCCTTGGGAGGGAGGGAAAATGGATAAGTGTACAAATGCAGGAAATGAGTTGGAACTGCAACAGAGTACCCTTTCACCCATGGGGTGGGGAATGCACGGTTGAAGAAAATGAAAGAAATGTCAGATGCACCTTGGTGGAAGGATGTATCATCAGAACAGATGTGGCAGAGATGGAGGAACTGGGAGAATGGAATGGAATCTTCCCTCACATCCTGCTTCCTGTGAGGTCTCCATTCCATTTTTGCACATGCTCGGTAGCTATCCTTAGAGTGAAGATAGGTTGAACCATTTCTTCCACGACTCCCCTCAGATATTTATCCGCATTGATTACTTGCATTATTAATGCACTGATAGTATTCGTGGTTGACCATTTCTTCTTCTGTCTGCCTTTCAAAATCCCCTAGATTCTGAGAAGGTTCCAGTAAATCAGCAGATAGCAAATGTAACATCTCTATTCAAAAAGCAAAGGAGATAGAAAGCAAAAATCTACGAGTATAATGGTTTAACGTCCGTTATAAGAAAGTATTAGAAATTATTAATAACATTGCACGGCGTGGCACTTGGAAAAATTCATGCTAATCAGGCAGAGTCGACATGGTTTAGTGAAAGGCAGACAGAGGAAGAAATGGTCAACCACGAATATAATGGGTGCAAAAAGAACATCAACAGGGCAAGCAAAATGCAATCGATCAGAAGTCTAGATCATAAAGTGGAAAGCCATTTGCTCACAGTCCTTTTGATTTTAGCAACAATTACACATCATTTTTAACGGGGCGATGGCCATTCTTTAATTCAATGGTTGATCAGTTTGACCTAAAACATTTCTTGTTCTCTTTTTTAAACTTTAAGCTTTCTTTTTTTCATGTCTTTTCCTACATGGAGAAAAGGAGAGAAAGAAAGGGAGAAGGATACTTTCCGTCTGCAGGCTCTGGAACTTTCTCACTTCAGTTGCTGCCCTGCACTCTGTAACAGCTCTTTAACCCTCTTTAGCTTATCCAATCAGAGGACTGTTGTCGGGAAGTATTGCTTTAACTCAAAAGACTTTTGGTGTCACTTCTTCTTGAATTCTGCCCTCACTGCTTCAAACAGCCACATTGTGTCACACAGATACGCAACTTATAATTTTTATTTTGCAAAGATTTCCTGGTGGTTCAGTTATAGCAGTCTGACTTCAACTTTAATGATGTGCGGTCTTTTACAACTTTTTGCAAGCCTTGCTTTCATATCTTCTTAATTGCTCTTAATTAAGTTTAAAATACTTGTCTTGGACTTATTCCTTTCTCTCTCAAATTTAAGTCACATGATGATAACTGTGGCCTAGGTACACTTTCACTGTAAAGTCTGTAATTAATTCTGTCTCAGTTTTGTAATGCCATGCCTAGGATCACCAGTTCTCTGGCTAGTTCCAGAACAAGTTGTTCTAAGAAATTATCATGGCAACATTGTATGGACATGTCTCCAATTCAACTTGTGCCCTTCTGATTTTCCAGTCTACCTGAAAATTAAAATCTTATATTATTACCACTGTACCTTTCTGACAACTTCCCATTATTGTTGTACTCCATAGTGATGTGGGTCACTGTTAGGGTACCTGTGCGCCACTCCCACAGGGGTCCTGTGGCCTTTGTCGGTTATTATCTCAACCCAAACTGCCTCTACTTCCTGGTTTTTGAAACTTAGTTCATCTCTTATTACTGAGCTTGAGTGGTCATTAACTAACAGATAACTTCCTACCCCTCCCCCATTTCCTGGCTTCCTGTTCCTCCTAAATGTCCCATATCCTTCAATATTCAGTTCCCAGTCTGTGTCATTCTGGCATCAGTGCCTCAGAAATGGCGATCATATTTACTTATTTCTTTTTGTTTTCTCGCTTCATCTGCCTTGTTCCAATGCTGTGCACATTAAGATACAGAGCCCTAAGATCGGCCCTTTTATTGTTTCTGAAGCTTCTAGCCTCATCTAGTGGTTTAGGTTAGGATACACACTCCATCTCTTCCTATCAAGGTCTATTTATCATATCATCATGAGTATCTTTCTCTCTTGTGTTATCAAGCAGACCAAACCCCCACACAATATGTTATGAAGATAGTCTAGACCCTATCTTTTTATTATTTTATTGGTAAGTGTAAGGTGTTGAATTCCAGATGTAATTTGATTGGTCAAACTACTTGACGTAAAGCAAAACACATTTTATTTTTACACAAGAGTTAAAATACAGACAAAATGAAAATAAAAGAAAAATAATTGGTTTAACTGTAATTCAATCAAACTGCTTAGCAAAATAATAGCTATATTAACTACTACTAATTAACTGTTCCAATATAATAACATCCCATAAATGCATCTTTGACAAAGGCGTATTGAGTAAAACAGATTGCCTCACATGTAATTCTAGCAGCAGGAAGAGAACACCAGCTTTTAGAGGAATAACAGCTTCCACAAACAGCTTCCAGACCCCAGCAACTGCAGAAAGCTAAAAATAAAACCTACGGTCTTGTAGGAATTTGACGCCACCCATTCAGGCTGTTTGTTTTGTTCCAACTTTTAGAAAAAGCCTCAAGGCCTCACAAGTTATTTACTCTATTGGCTTTAAAGCAAGCTGCTTGTACCCTCTGTCTCAACCTTTCTTCATTAAAATATCCAGGACAATATATACCTCTTAAAGCCAGCACATCATCACACAACCCGCCTTATAAACAATGACCTATCAATTTTCAAAAATAACATCATTTTTAAAATCCTTTCATCTTACACTATTAGTACCCAACAATACATATACCTGACATTGACTCTAAATATGTAAACATTCACTACTCCAGTCCATTTCAGTCCCTTTTGTCTCGCCACCGAACATCTCCATCTTCCTTCATCAAAACTTCACCAATACATCGGCAATTACATTCTCTCATCCCGACACGTGTGTGATTTTCAAATTGAATGCCTGCAATAATAAGCTCCATATGAACAGTCTGGAATTTTCATCACTAAATTATTCCAAAAAGCTTAATGGGTTACGATCAGTAGATCAAATTGTTTCACATTGGCTAGGCCACTTTTGGAATACAGCACTCAATTCTGGTCTCCCTGCTATAGGGAAGATGTTGTTAAATTTGAAAGGGTTCAGAAAAGATTGACAAGGATGTTTCCAAGGTTGGAGGGTTTGAGCTCGAGAGAGAGAGGCTGAATAGGCTAGGGCTATTTTCCCTGGAGTGATGGATGCAGAGGTCTGAATGTATAGAAGTTATAAATCGTGAGTGGCATGGATAGGATGAACATCTAAGGTCCAAAACTAGAGGACATAGGTTTAAGGTGAGGGATGAAAGATTTTAAAGAGGCAGAGGGTGGTGTGTGTGTAGAATAAGCTGCCAGAGGAAGTGGTGGAGGCTGGTACAATTACAACATATAAAAGACATCTGGATTGGTATATGAATAAGAAGGGTTTAGAGGTATATGGGCCAAATGCTGGCAAGTGGGACAAGATTAATTTAGGATATCTGGTTGGCATGGACGAGTTGGACCGAAGCATCTGTTTCCATGCTGTACATCTCTATGACTCTATGATATTACTGGAAATATGTGTTGAAATGATGCAAAACCAACACCAACCTCAAGGTCTCTTTCTTAATTGTGGAATATTTCTGTTGATTATTATTTAATTTTCTGGAAATATACCCAATAGATGCTTCTGCCTTCTCGCCATCTTCTTGCAAGTGCACGACTCTGATACCCACATCACTGGCATCAATAGCTACCTTGATTGGCCTTGAGTAATTAGGTGTGGTTTACATAGCTTTCAAGCTATCAAACGTCTTCTGACATTCCTCCATCCACTGGAATCTTCTGCACTTTTTCAATATGTCAGTGGAAGTACCACACTGCTAAAATTCAGCAAGAACTTCTGACAAAAACCACTCAGTCCCAAGAATTGTAGTAATTCCATCTTTGTCAATGACATGGCAAACTCCCCAACAACCTTTTCTTTCAAATCCCATGGAGCCATCTGTCAATGTCCAGAAACATGGCCCAGGAACGTGACATGGGCTTTTGCAAACACACTCATAAGCAACTTTATCACCAAGCCTGCCTCCTGAAGTCGATTGAACAATTCTGATAGATGCTCCAAATGTTCCTTCCATGTGTGACTAAAAATCACCAGGTCATCGGCACAGCTGGGCAACCCTGAAATGACTTTACTGGTTATACTTTGAAATGTGGTGGGCTCATTTTTCATACCAAATGACATGACTTTAAACTGGTCCGGCCCATTCAGCGTCTCAAAAGCCAAGATTTCCTTTGCTCTTTCAGATCAAGGTATCCTCCGAGTAAGTCCAACTTTGAAATACATGTTGCTTGTCCCACCTTCTCAATTCAGCCTTCCAGACAGAGAACAGGATGTGAATCCAATTTTGTAACTGCATTGACTTTGCGATAGTCCACACATAATAATTGAGTTTTGGAACTATTACTATGGCTGAGCTCCATTCACTGCAACTCATTTTGATTACACTGTCTTTGAGCATGCATTCAATCTCTTTTTGAACCGATCCCAAATTTAGAGGGTTATGTCCATAAGGATGTTGCATAATGAGAACAACATTTCCTCTATCTGTATTATGCATAATCAGATTAGTACTTTCCAGGGTGTTCCCACATATCTACCCATGTGTTTATAATAACTCTTTCGGGTCATTTCAATTTTCCTCTGAAAGGTAACTGATGACCAGTGTCTCTGCAATTAATTTCATTGGGCCTCTCACCTCACGGCCAACAACTCATTCAAATGGACTGAATTTAGTTAATTTACTTGGTGCATCCCTAATTGCAAAAAGTGCAAATGGAATTCCTTTATTCCAATCCTCTGGATAGTTTTGACTATAACCTTCAACATGGTCTTTGAAGTTTGCTGCCACCATTCTATTGCTCCCTGTCATTCTCGATGGTACTCGGTGGTTTTGAATCTTTTATTTGTTAAGTTATACATAACCTCTTTAAATAATTTTGAAGCACCATTTGACCCTTGATCCAATTGTATTTCTGTGGGTAGTCCAAATCTAGTAAAAAATTTGAGGAAATCTTCTCCATTTGCCTGTGACACTGCGTAATGGAATGGCCTCTGGAAATCTAGTAGGCGCATTCATTATAGTCAACAAATACTAATTCCCACCTTTTGTTTTAGGTAAGGGTCCTATGCAATGATTTAAGACACTTGGAAAATAGTCCTCAAGTGTGAGAATGGTTATTAAGTGTGCTGCTTTTATCACTGCCTGAAGTTTTCCAATTATCTCACACATATGACATGTCTGGCAAAATTCAGCCACATCTTTATGCAGTACAGGCCAGTAAAAATGATTTTCTATGTTAGCTTTAGCTTTTCTTACTACCAAATGACCTCCAACTATTAATTCATGTGCTGCCAGCAACAACTTCTTTTTATAACCCACCAGAAATACAGCTTGATGAATTTCTACTCATTTCTCATCTGCCTGAATATGTGATGGTCTCCATTTCCTCATCAAGACTTCATTTTTAAGATTGTGACATTCTGAGATAGACAGAGTCTTCTCTTGTGCATGCATTTTGATATGACTGCTTTAGTTTTTCATCTTCCTATTGTAACTAGATTAATTTCTCTGAAGTAAAAGTATCCGCTATGTCCTCCACCTGTTCTTGTTTTCCCTCAACCATTTGGTCAAACATGGCCTCTGACAAATGAACTTCAACTTTCTTATCTTTATCCTTTGATTTCACGGCCTGATTCAATCTGTGGCTTTGTGATCCTTTTTTACTACACAGTCAGCAAAATATCCCAGGATATATTTCCTGTTACACTTCACTTGCCTGATTTTCCACAGGCTTTTCAACACAGTAGGCTTCACTCCCACCTGTGATCCAGCTGTATCATTACAAAGGATAAAATGCATTCCGGGCACTAAGAATTTCTCTATTACTCCTACCACCACTTCTCCACTTTTCACCGGACTCTCCAACCTCACCTTATGGAATGGAATACTGCCCTTCTCACCATGAATTCCACAAATTACCACCTTTCCTGACAAGTCCTTCTGAATTATGTATCTCCTCATCTCTCACCATCAAAGATTGACTTGCTTCTGTATCGCTTAAAGTCTTAATTTCTTTACCTGGTCCTCCTGGCCTCCATGAGTAAACCTTCCCCTGGTGAGTAAATCCTTTCAAGAGATCTGGCGCTTTCTTCTCAACCAGCCCCCAACCAGGTTGTACATTCTGGTGCAGCATTTTTGCTTCCACTGTGCTTTCCTTTACCACTTCAAGAAAACCCATTGGCTTCTCCTGTTTTCCTACATCCATCTTCCCAATGCTTTTTCTAAACCACCAGCTCTGTGGTTTCATGTGGCTCATCTTATTGCTATAAAAACACCTGAAATTTTTTACTTCACTTTCCCCCTCATGGGTTTCCTTTGGTCAACTATCTTTACGATCTTACATTGCCACCTGAGAATTTCTCTTTTCTCTAATTTCTACCCCTTACAGATTGAAATTATTGTTGGAAGCCAAATTTTGATTTATGTACCTATTCATTATCATCTGTCATTTCTGTTGCAAATCTTGCAGTTTTGATTCACTGCTCATCCACATGAGTTCTCACTACTTCAAGAAGAGAATTTTTGAACTCCTCCAAAATAATTGTCTTTCTAAGAGCATCATATGATTGATTCATTTTCAATGTCCTTATCCATCTATCAAAATTACTTTGTTTAATCCTTTCAAACTCAATATACATTTAACCAGGGTCCCTCCTTAGATTTCTGAAAGGTTTTCCGTAGGCTTCTGATACTAGCTCATATGCACTTAAGATGGCACTTTTCCCTCATTTTACTCCCCAGATACCTCCTCTGATCATGATGCAAAAATCTCACCAGCTCTACTGAACAACTCTGTTTGGATCGACAACACCCACATTGTCACCGGCCATTTCATTTGTTTGCAGACTTTCTCACATAAAATGAAAAAGGCTTCTAAGTCCTTCCTGTCCAAATTAGGCAAGACTTAGACATATTTAAGCAGATCCACGCGAGGCCTTTGGCTACGATGGGATTGCTTTCTATCACTATCCTCATCACCACTTCTAATTTTGATCTCTCCATCCACCATTTTAGGTCAACTTTGAGTTCTCAGTTCCAACCACTGAAATTCAAAAACTTTCTCTTTCTACTTTTCTTCTCTTTCTTTCTCACTTTCTTCTTTCTCTCTTCTTTCTCCTTCTGCTTTTCTTCTGCTTTCAATTGTAATTCAAACGGTTTTATTTTCCTTAAAGTTTTGTTTCGTTCAGCTTGGGCTATTCTTTCCCTTGCCATTGCTGACTTTCTGCTCACAGCCTGACCCTTCTCCCACTGAACACTTGCCCTCACCATGTGCTTCACTGAGGAGTCTGCTGGCACCATGTGACTTGGGTGACCAGCTCTTGGTCACACTGCGGAGACCATTCGGGTGTGTGAGCATGTGGACTGGGCACAATCCCATCTACCTGCCAGATTCAACTGACCAACATCAAATCCAGGCCCATGGACCAGCAACAGACCCAGGCACATGACAATTAAAACCCAGTCTCAGAGATCTTTAGGATCTAAAAGTCTGAAAGTACCTGTTCCTCCCAGACCAGGACCATTCAGCCCATATCTGGTCACAGATACCTCATGTACTTATGGAACTAAACTAAAATTCACAAATTGCAGCATGAGCTATTTCTTGTAGGAACATCTGAAACTGGATCCGGCATGAGGAGAGAAAGAATGAGGTTTGATACGCTGGGAGATGTACCAGGTGTAAGAACAGAACTAAATCTCATATTTTCCTTTTGATTTACCACATCCCCTCTCATGTGACCATTTCCACAGCTATGTCGTTTAAAGTGCTCTCTACCATCCTGGTAATACCAGCCGAGATATAATGTGCATGCAGTGTAGAGCATTATGGGTATGGATAAAGATCAGACAGAGAGAGGTCTAGCAAATAAGGCTTAATGCTAACTATCATGATATAATCCAGAGCAACACTCAAAACAGCCAAGATGATATCTATCCACCAGGGAAATCAATAGAATATAAGTAAAAGGGGTGAATGATCAGAGTGGCAAGAACATTTTTTTCCAGACTGCATCTGAAATAATTCCACCGAGGCTGGTATCCCATCACCAAGTCATAAACCTGGCTAAGGGTGAGTTCACAAAAGCCCAAGTCATGGTCCTGGGTCAAGTTATTGAACATGGACAGATGGCCCCATGGGATATGAAAACAAAGGTTATTGGGGAGTTTGCCAGACCATCAACACAAAGGGAAGTCCCACAATTCCTGGGACTGAATGGTTTTTATTAGAAGTAACTTGCCGAATTTTATCAGTGCAGTTGGTCCACAGACAGACATGTTGAAGAAGTGCAGAAAATTTCAGACAATGGAGGTATTTCAGAAGACAGCCTAAAAGCTGTGTTAGCCACACCTCTTAAGCAACGTCATTCAAAGTGATTATCAATGCGTGTGATGTGGGTGTGGATGTTGGGCACTTGCACGAAGGTGACAAGAAGATGGAAAGATCTATCAGGTATCTTCCGAAAATGTGAATAATATTCAAAAGAAATATTCCACAATTGAAAAGAAGGCCTTGAACTCGGGGTTGGCATTGCAATATTGCACCGTTTATATTGCCAGTCATCTGTCTAAGACAATTCTATATACTGATCCTAAGCCCTTAAAAGTTTTTGGAAAAATTTAAGGGTAAAAACTCCAGACTGTTTCAATGGAGCTTATTGCTGTAGCCATTCAAATTGTAAATCATACACATGGCAGGATAAGAGAATGTAAATCCTGATGTGTTGTCGCAGCGTGGATGATGAAAGATGGAGGTGTTCAGCTGTGGATCAAAATGGACCGAAATAGACGTAGTAGTCAATGTTTTACATTGTTAGAGTCAGTGTAATGTTTATGTGTTATAGGGTACTAATACTGTAAGACTAAAGGTTTTTAAAAATGAAGCCATGTTTGTATATTGATGATTTATTTTAAGGCGGGATGTGTGATGATGTGGTGGCTTTCAGAAGTGTATTTTGCCTTGGTTTTTTTCTGAAGAAAGGTTGAAACAGAGGTATCAAGTTGTCTGCTCCAAAGCCAACAGAGTAAACAGCTTGTGAGGCCTTGGGGTTTTTTTTTAAAGTTGGAACAATAGAGGCAGCCTGAATGGGTGGGGTCAGGCGCCCACAGAACAAGGATTTTTGTTTTAGTTTTCTGCAGTTGCTGGGGTCTTGATGGTGGATGTGGGAGCAGTTTTTCCTCTTTCTGTTACAGCTGAAAGCTGGGGTTCTCTTCCCGAAGCCAGAATTGAATGTGATGTAATTTGTTTTAATGAATTTGCTTTTGCAAAGGGTGTGTTTATATAATGTTAACCTACTCAAGCAGTTAATGAGCCAATATTAATATATCTATTCTTTTATTAAGCATTTAGTAAAGTTGCAATTAGGCTAGTTCATTTCTTTTATTTTTATTTTGTCTGTACTTTAACTGTTGTGTAAAAATAAAGTGTATTTTGCTTAACATCGAGTAGTTTTACCAATTGAATTGCATCTTATATCAATCCTTAAAATGCAAAAATGTAGGGCCTAGACTATCTTCTTGATATATTTTCAGGGGTTTGATCTGCTCCATAATGCAAGAAAGAAAGGTGCCATTAGGGAATATGATAAACAGACCATGACAGAAAGAGACAGAGTGTGTATGCAAGCCTAAACCAATAGATAAGGCTAGAAGTTTCAAAAACAATAAAAGGGCAAGTCTAAAAGCTCTGTATCTGAAAGTGCACAGCATTCAGAGCAAGACTGATGAACCGAGAGCACAAGTAGATGTATATAAATTAGGTCTGATCACCATTACTGAGACACAGCTGCAGGCTGACACAGACTGGGACCTGGATATTGAAGGATATGGGACATTTTGGAAGAACAGGAATCTGAGAAAATTGGGGTACATGGAACAGTCCCTGCTCCAGTCCTCTTCCGGCCCCTGCCCACAGCTCTTTCTTCGATACATCAATGATATCATCCAGTGCTTCTTCCCTCTCTTGTCTGAAGTAGGAAAATTTCATCAATTTCACCTCCAATTTCCACCCTGCCCTCACTTTCACCTGGTCTATCTCTGACTCCACCCTTCCCTTCCTCGACAATTCTGTTTCCATTTCTGGGGATAGACTGGCCACTAATACTCACTATAAACCCACTGACTCCCACAGCTACCTGGACTACACATCTTCAACACCCCACTTTCTGTAAAGACTAAAGACTCCATCCCATTCTCTCAATTCGTCTGTCTCCGTTGCAGATGATGCCAACTTCGACAAGGCAGCATCCGAAATGTCCACCTTCATCCTCAACCGAGGATTCCCCAGCTCTGCTGTCGACAGGACCCTCAACCAGGAAGCAACACTCCCCCTGCACTTCCCAGAATCTAGTCTACTGCATTCACTGCTCACAATGTGGTCTCCTCAACACTGGGGAAATGAAGCGTAGACTTAGCGATCGCTTTGCAGAACACTTACGTTCTGCTCGCAAAAAAGACCCTGAACTATCTGTTGCCTACCACTTCAATGCACCACCCTGCTCCCTGGCCAACATCTCTGTCTCTGGCTTGCTCTAGTGTTCCAGTGAAGCCCAACGCAACCTGGAGGAACAACACCTCATTTTCCGCTTGCGGACCCTACAGCCCTCCGGACTCAAGATCGAGTTCAATAATTTTAGGACCGAAACTCTCCCATATCCCAGCCCCCCACCCCACACACCAGGCCTTGTTACCACATAGCCTGCCATTACACACCCTCTGTTAGTCACTAACAGTCCCCATTAACAACTATTCACCTTCCCCGCCTGATCGATAGCAACTCCTTTGTCTGTCCAACTGTCTTTCTCTCACTTTGGGCTCTATCCTGTCGTTTACTCCCTACCCCACCCACCTCCCTATTTTGTGCATATAAACTGATGTTTTCCCAGCCACCATCAGTTCTGAGGAAGGGTCACCGGACCCAAAACGTTAACTCTGTTTTCAACTTCACAGATGCTGCCAGACCTGCTGAGCTTTTCCAGCAACTTTGTTTCTGTTCCTGATTTACAGCATCCATAGTTCTTTTGGTTTTTATTTTGTGTAGGAGATTTGGGGGCTTGTTGCAGGTATTCTGATAATTGATGACAGTGTTAGGTCAGTAGAGAGAGATGAGCTACATTTCAAAAACCAGGAAGCAAAAGCAGTTTGGGTTGTGTTAAGAAATGATAAAGGCCCCAAGAAAATTGTGGGAGTGGTGCACAGGCCCCCTAACAGTAACACCACATTAGGATGGAGTTTAAAAGGAGAAACAATGGGAACTTGTCAGAAAGGTACAGTGATAATAATACAAGATTGTAATCTACTGATAGACTGGAAAATCAGAAGGGCAAAAGTTGAATCGGATACACAATGTTTTCATGATAATTTTTGAGAACGGCTTGTTCTGGAACCGTCGAGGAGAGCTGGTGATACTAGACCTGGCGTTCTGAAAATGAGACAGGATTAATTAAAGACTTCAAAGTGAAGGTGTACCTAGGTCACAGCTATCATCACGTGGCTTAAATTTGAGTGAGATGGGAATGAGTCCAAGACAAGTATTTTAAACTTAATTAAGAGGAATTGAGAGGATATGAAAGCAAGGCAAGCTAAGGTTGTCAAACAAACCACACACCATAAACTAGAATTGAACTCAGGCTGCTACAACCGAAATACCAGGAGATTCTTGCAACGTAAGAATTAAGTGTTGCATATCTTTGTTCTGTGTGACACAATGTAGCTGTTGAAACAGTGAGGGCAGAATTTGAGACAAAGTAATACCAAAAGTCTTTTGAGTTAAAGAAATACTGCCCAACAACAGTCCTCTGATTGGATAAGCTAAACAGTGTGATAAAGTCATTATAGCATGCAGGGCAGCAACTGAAATGAGAAACTTGCAGAGCCTGCAGACAGAGAGTATCCATCTCGCTTTCTCGCTCTCTTTCTTCCTTCTCGAAAAAGCCATGAAAGTGAGCTTATAACAAAAAGAAGGTGGCCAAGGTCAATCTGATCAACCAATCAACTCAAAAAATGGCCATCAGCCCACTATAAATGTGATGCAATTATTGGTAAAATCGAAAGGTCTGTGAGAAAATGGCCTTCCACTTAATGATCTGGATTTTTGATCAATTGCATTTTGCTTGCCCTGTTGATGATCTTTTTGCAACAATAATATCCAGGTTAACCCATTTTCCTTGTGTCTGCCTTTATCATGCTTGAGTGTGTAGCTCTGGAGTTTTGAAGGGCACAGTCAAAATGCGCAGGAGTAGATTATTCATCCTTTCTCTTTTTTTGTTCTTGTTAGAGTTTTGTGTTACAATAAAGGGAGTTATTTTCCGTTAATGATAAATCCTGGCAGGAATTGTTTTTATCCAGAGTGACAGTCAGTCAGGCAAATCGCTGCTCACCAAGTTTCAGTGGCGTCATTAAGATTTTATATATTTCTACACTTTGTGATAATTTGTGGGAGAGTGAGGCACAATTATCAAGACTCTCCTCCCAGGTGAGTCGTGACAAATTAAAGGGGCAAGTTTTAAAAGGGAGAGGTTAACAGAAATGCAGTGGCTGGTGTGTAAGGGGTACTTCAGCATGTACATAAATGACACAAACCAACAAGAGAAGATGAGGTTAACTAAAACAGGTTAAGGTATTCCCACCTTAAAGGAAAAGCATATCATTGCACAAAGATGGGAAGCAACTCAGATGACCGGACAGACTATTAATAACAGCAAAATACCACTGAAATATTATTGAGGAGAGAAAGCGTAGAGTAGAAGAGAAAGATAGCTCGAAACATAAAAACAAATAGGAAGTGTTCATATAGATATTTTGAAAAGAGTTAACAAAATGAAGGTTGGTCCTATGGAAGGGGCATCTGAGAAATTAGGAAGAAGACAGACAAACTGAACAGGTATTTGGTATCAGTCTTCAATGTAGATGATGAAATTCATATCCCCAAAAATAGCTGTAATCAGGAAACTGAAAGGAAGGAAGAACTCAAGACAAAAGAATAACTAGGGAGAGAATACGGCCCCTTAAAGATTAGCAAGGCCGCCTATATGTGGAACCACAGGAGATGAGGGAGATGAATATATTGCAGCAGTGTTTACGGTGGAGAATATGGAAACTAGAAAACTTGGAGAAATAAATAGCGACATCTTGTAAAATGTCCATATTACAGGAGCCGGATGCCTTAAAACTCATGAAGGTGGATAAATCCATGGGACCTGATGGGGTGTGCCCTAGAACATTGTGGGAAGTGAGAGAAGAGATTGCTTGGCCCCTGCTGAGATATTTGTATCATTGATAGCCACAGGTGAGGGGTCGGAAGACTGGAGGATGGCTAATGTGGTCTCACCATTTAAGAAAGGTGGTCAGGTAAAGCAAGGGAATTAGAAAGCGGTGAGCCTGACAACAGTGCTGGGCAACATGTTGGAGGGGATTCTGAGGGATAGGATTTACATGTACATGGAAAGGCAAGGACTGATTAAACACTGTCAACATGGGTTTGTGTGTGGGAGATCGTGTCTCACTAACTTGGTTGAGTTTTTTGAAGAATTGACTAAGACAGTTGATAGATGCAGAGTGAGGGACATGATCTAAGTGATCTTCAGTAAGGCCTTTGATGAGGTTCCACATGGTAGACTCGTTAACAAGGTTAGATCATATGGATAGGGAGAACAGGCCATTTAGATGCAGAATCGACTTGAAAGTAGAAGACACAGAGCGGTAGTGGGGGTTGCTTTTCGGCCTGGAGGCCTGTGACCAGCATTGTGCCACAAGGTTCAGCAAAAGTCCTCTGCTTTTATATAAATGATGTGGATGTGATCATCTGAGGTATGGTCAGTAAGTATAGAGATGACACCAAAATTGGTGTAGTGGGCAGTCAAGAAGGTAACTTCAAAACACAATGGGATCTCAATCAGATGTGACAATGGGCCAAGGAATGGCAAATGGAGTTTAATTTAGATAATTGTGAGGTGCTGCATTTTGGAAAGACAAATCAGTGCAGGACTTATTCAATTAATGGTAAGGTCCTGGGGAGTGCTGCTGAACAAAGAGACCTTGGAGTGCAGGTTCATAGTTCCTTGAAAGTAGAGTCTCAGGCAGACAGGACAGTGAAGAAGGCATTTGATATACTTGCTCTTATTGGTCAGTGCATCGAGTGTAGGAGTTGGGAGATCGTGTTGTGGCTGGACAGGACATCGGTGAGGCCACTTTTGGAACATTGTGTAAAATTCTGGTCTCCGTGTAATATGAAGGATGTGTGAAAGTTCAAAGGGTTCAGAAAAGATTTACAAGGATGTTGCCAGGGTTGGAGGGTTTGAGAGAGAGGAAGAGGCTGAATAGGCTGGGACTATTTTCCCTGGAACATCAGAGACTGAAGGGTCACCTTATAGAGGTTTATAAAATGATGAGGGGCATGGATGGATTGAAAAGCCAAAGCCATTTCCCCAGGGAAGGGGAGTCCAAAAGCACAGGGCATACGTTTAAGGTGAGAGGGTAAAGATTTAAAAGGGAACAAAGGGGCAAGTTTTTCATGTAGAGGGTGGTGCGTGTGTAGAATGAGCTGCCAAAGTGCTGGAGGCTGGTACAATTACAACATTTACAAGGTTACCAGATGGTATATGAACAGGAAGGGTTTAGAGAGGTATGGGCCAAATGTCGACAAATGGGACTAGAATAATTTAAGATATCTATTCGGCATGGACAAGTTGGACCTAAAGGTCTGTTTCCATACTGTACAGCTCTTTGAATCAATGATTCTATGGCTGAGGGGACAAAGTGAGAAAGGCAAGGCAAGACAGGGATGCTGTGAGCACTAAGAGTGAGCAAGGAGCCCAGAGATAGGCCTGACCCAATGGTTCTCCTTCAATCTTCTGGAGTACGTGAAGCATGTATTGCCTAATACACGTGAAAGTTAACTGTGCCTATTTGTTCATAGACCGCAAACTAATTTCACTCTCTCTGCAACTGAACAAAATCACAGGGGAGAATTAGCTGCTTTATATAACGGACGAATGTCTGACGATTCAGATCTGTCAACACTAATTGATATCGTCCCCTCTCTGGAAATGGAATTATCAACAATTGAGC